>CP139502.1:361308724-361503719 GCA_021014915.2 Artemisia tridentata subsp. tridentata
AGGAGAATGAAACAAAACTTACAAATGCAGAAAAATGAATTATGTCTAAACTTAAATAACAAAAAATTCAAATTCTGAAATAGAACAGTAAATATATAATTACCTAACTATATTGCAAAAAATCGGTCTAATGAGGAAACCAAATTACAGTCAAGGAATCAAATTACGTCTAAAACCGGGTGCAATATATCTTTTCCAAAATTAAAAGCCGTTCATGCGGCATTCTTAAAAATTCAAATGCAACTCCTTAACTAAATCATGAATTATTCAAACATTTTTTTTTTGCCACGTATCAAGTTCTCAAGCAAAGATATTTTTAGAAAAACTATAATAGGGTGATTGCAAAAAAACTCTATTTTATTAGTTTAAATAGATTTGTAATAGATCCGGCCAACATCGATCGTCAAAGATCTTTAAAGATCTATAAAAATGGTGCATAAAAACGAAGCAGAAGCAAACACCGATCAGATCCGGCCAACACTGATCTGCTGGAAACGGCAATAAGCGTGTAATGGAAATCTATAAGCTGGATACTTTACTTCCGTAGGAAAACAAAGGCACTAGCTCTTTTTTTTTGTTTTTTTGTTTTTTGTTTTTTTTTGGATACTTTACTTCTTCATAACTCTCTCTTGTGTTAAATTCTAATTTTGACTATTAAATCAACTTTTAATTACTATTACTCGAATGTTATGTTATGCTTATTTAAGGTCTTTTTGACCACCATAAATGTGAAAGAGGAAAGTCTTTGAATCAAGAGAATACATTTGTTGAATTGTTGGTGTAGCTTAATTGGGACACGTAAGTAGATTTTAAGCTCAACTGAAATTGGTGGTTGTTTTTTAGTTATTGTGTTTGTGTGTTTTAGATACAGTTGCGAATAATATTCTATTGGTATATTTGTTGAGTGAATTTTTATATTGTCTAAAGTAGTAAAATTATGTTGAATGTTGTGTAAATTTGTAGCTAGAGTGGTGGTTGAGTAGTTGAGCAGTTGTTGTTGACCAGTGGTGGTCGAACAGTGAGCAGCTGTAGTGGAGTCAGTCACATGGGGGAGGTTGGTGGGTGAATTAAATGTGTGGTGGAAAACTAAAATACAACTAAATAAGCACAAAGTACTTTTACTAAAACATAAGGTACATAAATTTAAAATGTATAATCACTAAAGTATAAGGGCATATTTGTAATTGCAGAACAAAACAAGAAAATATCTCCGGCTAATCTTGTGCTTGCATTGAACACGTGTTACAAAAAGAGTGACGTTGAGCAGTTAAGCATGACCAAAATGAGAAAAGCGATAAAAATTGACCATAACTTTGATCACAACCAACTTTTTGGCTTACTTTGGTAATTAACTCATAAAGTTATTATACTTTTATTTTCATTTATTTATAAGTATAACATGAGACATATTAAGGTATAGGTGAACTATATATACCTTATGCATGTGAAATTGTGAACTATATACGTACACTATTACATCCCTTGGATGGGATTAATCAACAAGGATAATACATGAGATTTAGTCACAACATCAGCTTGACGACCATGCCCATCCCCTTCACGGTACATGAATTGAGCCATTCGTCCAAGGTTCATTGCACAATATGTAAATTCTCGTTCCAATTTAGATTTTACACATTCTCGCTCTTTGTTAAATTTCTTCCAGGTCTCGAGAATTAAATCTTTTATATACATTCTAGCTTCATCTTCGGAAGCGCCACTCTCGTGCATGTAACACTGAATCGCTTTTGGAACATCTCCTCTTGCCATTTCGAACTTCAAATAACAAGATAATGTGGAAATTCAGACATTAATATTTAACATTGTAATCATTTTGAAA
Organism: Artemisia tridentata subsp. tridentata; assembly: GCA_021014915.2. NCBI lineage: Eukaryota > Viridiplantae > Streptophyta > Magnoliopsida > Asterales > Asteraceae > Artemisia > Artemisia tridentata. The sequence continues at coordinate 361,310,565 of CP139502.1, forward strand.
TTTGAAAAATTGAAAATATGCTTTTATAAAATATACGAGCTAGTAGTTACCGAGGATGTCCCCAAGTCATCAGCAAGTCGCAAAATTAGCGACGAGTAGCGAACTATATTATCAGCTCTTTCCATAAATTGCAGGATTTCTTCCTTTGAAGTAATCGTTGTTAAAAAGTTAACGTGCATGAGTATTACAGGAGCTGATATCGATACATATCCATTTTCCAAGTATTCCTCTAGTGTTGGTACATATCCACTTTCGTACCACTGTGCCTCTTTTAGGTATGAGTTACATAAATCCACCCACTGCAATTGGTACCAAATTTATGAAGTTAGAAATTGGAGATACAAATTTCGATATCAATAATCATGAACGAAACAAAATATTGATAAGTTAGTTGAGATGGTACCGCTTTCTTTAGGTATCGAAGAATGAGGAACTTTGTGTCTGTCAACGAGTTATATGCAATCTCATTTATCGAGTTATAGAATGCAATGAAACATATCTGCATATAATATGGGAGTTCCTCAACCGCATTGATATCCCATCTAAACATTAGAATAAGTTTTAAACTGTAAGAAGTTTGAACAAATACTAGTTGATAAGCGTGCAATCTAAGGTAGCAACTGTATATATGTTAAACAATTACCTATTGGTAACTTCAGTAAATTTTTCAAGTTCATCTATAGTACCAAACACATCATAGACATCATCAATAGTAGTAATCAACGCGTTAACCTTTGTTAACGTTCTCCTTCCAAGACTAAATTGAGGTAGGTAATTAACACCAACTGTCCATAGAAAATTTTCCATCAATCGATCTCGAGCAAAGGGTAACTCCTTATCCCAACATGTGTTACTCCACCACCTGTTCATACGCACATCCGCAACACACATGGATGATCATGACTAGCTTATATATACATGGCGTCTTGCTAGAGCTTTAGTTTGAATGAATGAACTAACAAATAGCTATCTCTAGGTGGATTAAGGGAAATTTAATTCACCGTTTAAAAAAATTACCTTTATACCATTTATAACAACCTAAATAGTCCCCATATCATGAAATAGCTTGGAGAAATAATACCTTGATGCGTGTTTTAAATCTTCAAGGTGGATTGCTTGGACCATATCAAAATCAAGTTTTGCAAGCTCGATCAATGTTGGGTTCCTGCCGCTTCTTTTCTCATAAAATTCAATAAACCATTTCGCCTCTACCCTTGGTACTCTCCAGTTGAGTGGAAGCTCTAAAGCGTGACTTACTAATGACGATATGCTTTCGTCAATATTGTCATGATTTTCTTTGAGATATATTGCTGTGAAGACTCTAGCATCATCCAATATGCTTTCATCCTCATATGAATAATAAGAAGCCTCATAGATGTTCAACATGACCACCATATCCTCATGCTTAAGGTTCTGAGTCTTCTCTTTAAAGTTGTGAAAAATCTCTAGATATATATTGAATTCAATCAAAGAAAAATGTCAAATGTGTATATCTCAATATTAAACTGAACTTCATGCATGAAAACCCAATAGTGATGTACTCCATCCGTCCTAAAATATAAGTCCATTTCAAAATTTTCAAAGTATTTTCTTTCACACTTTGACCTTAATTATTTTATTTTTTTCGTGTTATATAATACTTGATGAAAAGTATACCAATAAAAATGAATTTAAACCGCAAGTCCATTTATTTATTTTGTATCAAGTATTATATAATACGAAAAAAAATAATTAAATTCAAAGTTGGAATAAAAAGACTTTGAAAAAATCAAAATGGACTTATATTTTGGGACGGAGAGAATACTAGATTTATTATATTAAATTCTCATCAATTTGTTGTCGAACCTCGATCTTTCTAATACATACTTGATACTTGTAATTAAATAAACTAAGGGGTGTTTTTTAAATTAAATGATTTGAAGTAATGTCTAGATTAGCCACTTATTCAAGAGAGACGGGTTTTTGTTGGTCTCTTTATTAAGATGAAATGAGGGTTTGGGCCGCTCAATAAGTGGAAAAAAAGGTAATTATATATCACATACGGTAAAAGATATATCCTTGGTTAACTTGTGTACCTTGAGGAACATGATAACCATGTTGTCTTAATAGTCTAAAACCAAGGGCTCTAAAGTTCATATCCATCATACTCCACTTGTCTTCATTATCAAAGAAATCACGATAAATCATCTCCAAGACATTGCTTATTTCATTCTCAAAATGATACCATATTCCAAGTCTCTGCAAATCGTCAACCAACTCAAGGGCACTCGATGGATTTCCCACTTCTTGTATCATGGTCTGCTCTTGACACATAGTTTTTTCCCTGCATAGGTTAAATTCTTAAATATACAACATACATTATACCTACAAGTTATATACTGAAACACGTAAATTGATAATTAATGGTACATACCGTATATTTACTAGATAGTGATTGAACGTGATCAAATGACCATTGTGATGGCTGATAGTTTGCTGAACGTCTAACAGGAGGTTCAACCGTAGTGACCCTGTTCGAGATACCTTGTGTTATATGTTTTGGTTTGCAAATGTGATGACGTGCTGTACATCTAGTAAAAGAATTATTGTGAAGAAGATATGAACTGGAAGAGCACATTAAAGCCATGGGGAAAGAGATATGTTATAAGATATAACTTGGTGAATTTGTATTCTCTAAGGTGCTGTCATCATGCATGTATATATATAACGGGTGATGTGAGCATTTATTAATGCATAGACTCATAGACATAAGAATTTATTAAGGCAGATGACACAAAATAGACATGCTTTTTGTTTGTGATTTTTTTTTTTTTTTTTTTTTTTTTAACGGCACTTTTTTTTTATGATTCATCTTAGCGGTAACTAGATTTACCAATTACTATGCACCAAATTTTCTGACGGACCAATTTGTACACCAAAATTTTCATACATGCACACTAAAATATTGTAACTTGACTGTTTAGCCCTTTACACACATTTAACTATCTTTTGGCCTTTCTTTTAGATAGTTTTCTCATCACTTCACTGTTTCATTAATCCTCTTATTCCATCCACTTCTTTTGCATTCTTTCAATCTCTCTATTCCTCAAACCATCAGTAAAAACTCTATAAATTAATACTCGATAAATTAATAACCTCGATTAAAAAAAAAAAAAAAAAAAAAAAAAAAAAAATTATCTAGTCCCTACTTGGGACCAATACAAATTTAGACCCCAATCGATAAAATTAGAAGATAATAATTTTTTTAAAACACCAGTGTATATATATTTGTTCCAACGAAACTATAAATTAATAATTACTTAAAAATTCCACAATTCCTTCAGTGTCTTAAACCTCGTAACATTCATTAGTATACATTCATTAATTTCTTCAATGCCTTGAATTCATAAAATGTTAGTTGAAACTTGTTTTTCTAATTTATTTTTCATCTCTAACTAGCATACATTGTAACTAATATATTCGACTTAAAATTTAAAAGCCATACGTAAAACCTCTTTAAATGAATAAAATTTTAATTTATCGATATAATAATATCTCAATAAATTAATAAAGGGGATAGCTTGGCTATAATTTTTGTAGCCAATTGGCTACAATGCTCCACCAAAATTCATAAAAAAATAAATCAGGAACCAACAAAAAAGAGTCAGGGACCCAAAAAAGGACTTAAGGACCCACAATTCGTAGTACAAAATTGTAGAGAATTGGCTACAATGCAATTGTAGCTAATATATTCCCTTTCTATTATTGTGATTGAAAAACATATTAAATTAAATACAAAAATACACCATTGGTCCTTAAACTTGTTGGAAAACATCATCTGGGGTCGGACCATGACCTCGGTGTTATCGGGAGTCTCTTCTTCAAGGTTTTGGTATTAAAAGAGTCCCTTGACCCATTTTTCGTCGGTCAACACTGTTATATACCGTTTGATTTTGTCTTTAGTCCGAGGGCATAATCGTCATTTCATAATTTTCAATAATTACCGAGTAAAATAGGTGCAAGTCCATCACTCATCCCGCCCCATAAACATCTCGTCAATTAGACTGCCTCTAATTTCATACCCAAAGTTTCTTTACAAGAGTTATCAGAAACCCTAATTGCATGTCACAAAACCTGTTACATATTATTGAATATTCCGAAACATGGATTTTTACTTTTTGGAAACTAAGAAGAGATCCAGGTTTTCAGTTGATGATAGCGTTCTCTACAACTCTGCTAAGAAGAAATACAGTATGTTTTTTTGTAATAATCGTTGGAATATTTAATAGGTTTATCTTTTCTGCAGTTAAGGTTTCATAATGTGCAACATTTTTTTAAATGTTTCAGTTGGTACATCTAATATGTTTAGCATGAAGGTTCATCACAATGGTGTTTTTAAATACTAGCATGAAGGTATGGAAACTTTAGTTGATTTGGTTGATGTTGATACTGTGTCAGTTGAAGAGTTAGATGTTCTTATGTATGAATTGGGTTACGAGCTAGGTTAAAAAAAATTACTATTACTTTGTTAAGCCTGTTAGTAATTTAGATGATGGTTTGTATAGCTTAAGTGAGATTAAGAATTTAAAAGTATTGAAAGATCTTATTGATGACCATAAGATGATAGAAGTTTATGTAGAAAATGGTAAGACAAGATTGGATCTTAGTGAAATGTCACCAAAGTCAATTAGGACAGTTATTGCTGACGTGGATGCAGCAAAGAAGAAGGCAACTCTTGCTATTGTTCCATATTGCTCAAAAAAATTGTTCTTAGAAAACATTGTTAATAAGCCTGTGGTAGAGGATTTAAGTCAAGTTACACAACCACCTTTGAAAGTCAATACTTTGGGACAATCTAGTCAGTTTCCAGAAATTGAACCCTTGTTTTCATCTGTAGAGGTATGTCAAACTGAAGATGTTTTAGGTGATGGTAATGAACAAATAGATAAACATGTTGACCATATCCAAATAGATAGTCCTGTAGAGGTATGTGAAACTAAAAAAGAGTTAGGTCATCAATACAAGGAAATATATGTCTTCAGAGAATTTGTATGAGGGTTCTGAGGTTATTTTTAAAAAACAGTCTTTTGCAAAATGACCTTTTTTACCACATTTAAAACATTCAGAGCTATCATTTGCTTTGGCACTAGAAAATTTTGACTTGTTTCTTTTGATAAAGCGTTTTGAGATAGCAAGGAGTGCCCTTTCTTGAAATTCAATTTTCAAATCATTTAGGTACTCCTCATTGCTTATTTCATCAGCCTCATCATCAGAATTTTCTTGAAAGTCCTGAACAACACCATTAGAAAAGAATGGAGTTGATATAGGTGCAACAGTCAGGGTCTTTTTGGTATCTTGAGCTCTTTTTGAATCAGGGTATCTCCTAGAGATTAAGTTGTCTTCATAGATAAACTTCCCATAGATTTCAGGGAGCTCAAGGTTTTGTATGTGATTAGCATTTCTAAGACCTTAAGAGAAGCTTAACCACTTCTCAGGGAGACTGTTGACAAAGCCAACATTTATCTCATGCTTAATCAGGGTGACACCATCATTGCTCAGTTCATTGAGAAGGGTTTTATAACGGGTATAGGTCTGAGAGAGACTTTCAGAATCTTTGGCCCTGAAAGTGTTATACTCAAGTTTCAGGTCCATGATCTTGTTTTCCTTGGTATTTGAGGGATCTTCAAAGCTATGAACCAAGTCAATCCAAATTTGTTTGGCTGTTTCACAGTTAATGACTGATTCCATTATATCGTCTGGGAGACATGATATAATGATGCTTTTAAGGCGTTGGTCTTGATTGACCACCCTTTTCTCATCAGGAGTCCATTGAATTTCTGGCTTGGGTAAGACTTCGGCAGTCTTAGGAACAAATGGACCTTCATTAATGCACTTAATGTAGTAAGGTTCCATTCCTGTTAAGTAGCAAAGCATGCGCTTTTTCCATTTATTGAATTTTCCAACTTCAAGTCGAGGAGCAACAGCTGAATAACTTCCTCCCTTTTTGTCGACTAGTTGGGGTACATCACTTTTTGTCATGGTAGGATCTTGATTTTAAAAACGTTTTGAACGGTTTATAAAATTTGTTTTATAAATCAAACCGCTCTGATACCACTTGTTGTTCCTCTTTACACAATTAGCTTAACTAGAAAGTTAATCTAATCATGTTCCATGCATTAGTGATGTAAAGAAATAATTTGTTAAAAGATAAAACGTAGAGTAAAAGACACAAAGGTTTTTCAACGTTTAATTCTATTTGCAATTAACAAAGAATTACACCCAAGTGTTTGCTGAACTACACTTGGGATTGAATGACAAGTATGGTGATCTCTTCTCTAAACTTAAGCTAAGCTTAAGTACAACTATGCTTAACCAACTGGGCTAACCTCAGGGACTTAGTTGTATTTGTAGGAGTAAAAGGAGTTTCTGAATGTCTAAGCATTAAGTGCACAAACTTGTCAACCTTTTACTGCTACTCATGATGCTATTTATACACAAGTGATTTACAACCGTTATTGAAGAAGACAAAGATGACCTATGCTAGTTTGGACAAAATTCTTGCGTATTTTTTCACTGTTACAGTTTTCTACTTTGAGTATAGGACAATGTTGCTTTCTAAGTAGCAGTGATGGCACTGCTTTGATCTTTAGCCATTCAGGGTAAGTTTGACCTTTGCTTGATAAGGACTCTTCCTTATACGTTTCAAAGTTATCCTGCCTTGTCCCGCTATTCCTTCACCCTTAAGTCTTCAGTCTTTGGTCTTCAGTCTTCATAGGTGTTGAGGAGACTTGAGGTTCAGTGAGTTATTGTCATCACTCACTGAACCCATCACATTCTTCTTTGGCTCATGTATCATTCACTGAGTCCCGCCTCACTGAATGGAAAGCCTTTCTTCTTAGGCTTGTCCTAAGCTTCTTGAAGATGACTCACTGAGTGACTGTTCACTCAGTGACTTGAACGTTGTTTAAGGTTATTGTGACACTTAGGTTATTTTTTGTTCAAATCCTAGATTAAGACTTACTTGGGTACTGAATGGACCCAACAGATAGCAAACGTGAGAATAAAGTGACGAGTGAGCTGGGAAAACCCTTAGAAGCAACTTAAAATAACATGTTGTGTCTTAAGTTTTAATAATAATAACGTAAGTATACAAATAAGTTTAATAAAATATTATATATATTGATTATACAATGTACTTAGTGTTTCCAAATATTTATAACCTTTATGAACTAGTTTTGACCATTTATACAATTTTTACAAGTTTTATTACCAAGTTGATTGGTTTTATAAAAGTTATCCGATTTTAGAAATTTCGCTACTCTTAAACTGCAAAGAGTTATGACTCGGTTTTTACGTCCGCAGAAAGGTAATTTAGTGTATTTATCAGTTTGTGGGTCCCACTGTCTCAAAAGTTTCATAAACTGTGTAAAATTGCTAATATACCCTTAAGTGTCAAAGTCGAGTTTTAGCTACACAGTTTAGTCCTACGAAAACGGCTCAAGTTTACAAACTACAACTCCGAGGTCTAAAACTCCGATTGACCTCATTCCATTGGCCACGTTTAAGTTAAAGGGTCCACTACAACTTCCATTTGAACACAAATAGGAAGTTCTTTACAAATTTTAAAAGTTTTTGGCAATTGAAATCTGGTTACCAATTCTAAACTACTTTTACGAAAGATTTTATATTTAATTCATCGGGTGGAGTTACGGGTCGAGCCACCCGGAAAAACGAAGCTAATACATAAATCTATAACCCTATATTTTTTTCCAAGACTCAAAACCTACTAATTTTTCTCAATAATTACGTTTTAGTCCCTGGTCAAAACTGTCTCAACAATTCAATTCCAAAACATGATTTTCTATTGTTTTTAGCCATGTACAATGTATAACAATGTAAAATAAATGATTATTACAAATATTATACATAAAATACAGTAGTGAAATGAAAATAATATTGGTTTCCATACAAGATTTATGTGTTGAGAAATGATAAGATTACAACAAGAACACACTAAAAATCACCAAATTACTAATACCTAAGTCTTCAAACTAATAATAAAACCCTTATGAAACTCTTGTAAATCTTCATGAAAATCCTTGATCAATCAATCCAAATACATGCAAAATCTTTACCAAATCATCCAAATAACCCAAGAAAATAAGAATTTGTAGAGGGAAAGAACCAAGTAACTCTTCATAAAACTTCCATGAAATCCTTAGATAATCTTTCCAGATAACCCCAAAATAAGATGATATAGAGGCGGTTTTGAACCAAGGACCAAACTAGTAATACAAAGCCTTCAAGCTATGATCATGAACTAGTAAAATTAGTGATGAAAATGGTGTGATGGGGGTGTTGGCTCACGGTAATGGAGAGAAAAACAAGAGAGATGATTTTATATTATTATTATTTTTTTTAATCTTAAGTTGCATGTAACAAAAATGAGGTGTAAGTTGTAGTGTTAGATGCATGTTATGGTGAAACACTTGTCCAACAAAGTGGACAAGTGTTGGGGTAGCGTAGCAAATGGAGACATAAGGTGGAAGAATTGTGTTATCTTTGATAGTATTAGAATACTATTTAGAGGGTATAGTTTGATCCCGGTAATTGGTAAAGTGAGGTTTTAAAAACGCAAAACGTAAAACCGGAAAATATAAAAGTCCAAAACTCATAAAAATGTTGTAACTTGTCAACATAACCTATTTTAGTATCTTAATGAGACATGAGTTTATCGGAGTGTTTAAACGTTTATCAAACTTAAAAAACGTAAGTTGTAAACGCGTAAAACGTAAAAGGTGCAAGGTTTATGTAAAAATGGAAAAAGTAAAATATGAAATGTAAAATGTGAATGTAAGGAAACCAAAATGCATAAAATATGTAGATTAAGCATTGTCTATAGTCGATTTAAATTAAATGTACGTGCAACGACGCACGCGAGTGAACCTATCTGGTTTCTCCTAAAAGTTAATTTCCCCGAAATTAAAATAATAAGCAAAAGTAGTTGATTAAAAAATGACCTAAAAAATGTGAATTGTTACACCCATTGGAAGGGGTATTTTGTTATTTTTTGGAGACACTAGGTTAGGTGGTGGTGACGACCAAACCTTCGCTAAAATAGACTCAATCACGTGCGGTGGTGACCAGGTGTAACGATCACCACACGTGGTGGTGCCAGATGGTGGTGGTCTTACACCTTGCATAACGTCCAGCCTAACATTAGTGATATAGTTTTGTTAGGGGTAAACACCCCTTCCCCCTTTATAGTTTAGTGACACCCCATGTTAAGCCATTTTATCAGTATAAACAGGAAAAGATAGTTTTCTATCATTTCATGATTTGTGTTTTATGTCTTTTAATATTTTTTACTTATCGAACTTTATATTTTTTGTTTCGTACTTTTAGTTTTGTAATTTTATAATAAAAAACTAAATTTTTAAATAAAATTTAAAAAATTAAAAAAATAATAAAAAGAAAAGAGTATCATTATTCATTTAGAGAATATGTATAACCTAAGCTTTAATGATATCAATGGTTTTCCTTCCTCAAGCAGCTAATAACTAGCTAACCTCTCATTTATAGAGAGATCCCCAACCTAATAAGCACATGGACAATGGACCGTTACGGTGTGCTTCTATATACCACCATATAGGATTTTAAAAGCAACCATAAAATATTAGAGTGAGTTATGATAGTTGAAGTCTATATATATTGTTGGAAAATGTGGTCAAAGGAGTTAAATGACAATTGATGTTGTCATCATGTGTACAACTGTGAATTGAAAATAAAATTAATTTGTGGTTTTATTTTAATATATGAGACATTAGTTAAATTAATTTTGTTAATTAATTATGACCGTTTTCATTCCATCCCCACTCCTTATAAATTGAGAGATATTCTCCTATTTTATACACACCCAAAATAAAAATCATCACTCCTCTTTTTTTGTGTTACCATATATTTTTCTTGTGTATCCATTTTGTAATAGAGGGAAGACACGATTTTGGTTCGCCTTGATAACCCGTTTGTGCTAACGGAGTCATCCTTTATTGTTGTACCCTTGGAGATAGAAGTTCACGATTCTCAAGCACCATGGAGAGGACGAATCTGTCTGAAGGAAACTGTGAACATCACAGGCCTCAACATTTTTCTTGTTTGTGTTTTTTTAGTCTCCGCATCCAAAGATTTACAGTATCGTTTCTTTACACTTTTATGGTTTTATGTTATGATTTATTTGTCTCTAGTAGCTATAGACGTAACATATAATAATCTTATGACAGACTCTATTCTTGTTGCTATTAGAAACAATTTTTTCATGAAAGAAACTATAAAACAAAGTGTGAGTTTTAGAACTATCTTGATTGATAATATATTGTTATAGAAAATCAAAACAATGTTGTTTTTTAATATGTTAGTGTTTATGTAGCCATTATTAAATTACAGTACATGTGAGTAAGTTGAATATTTTGGATATTCAGTTTTTTCTTTGGATAGTTATGGTAATTGGAAACGAAGTATATTTTCATGAAAGAATTTCGTAAGTATACATATCGGATAAAGTGATAAACAACTTTTTACTGTAAATGGGTTTTGCAAAAGAAAATATGTATACAATATGTATACATATTTTACGGGCTTATATGTTTGGCTAGAACACCAAAGGGAATGAAGAATGAGAATTCATTTCGTATGATATGATTAATTGTCATCTTATCTACTTCATTCATACCACCAGTCACATAGTTACCTATATCTTGAGACATCTTAAACACGTTGAATTGAAATTGCCTTCGGTAGAAAAGAAAAAAAAAGGAAAAAAATTTGTGATTATTTTGCAAAACTACTAAATGTTCAAAGCTTTAAAGTTTGTTAAGATGACATTGATTTGAGGGGAAAAAAAACAAAAAAAAAAAAAAAAAAACAAAAAAAAAAGGAGGAAAAAGAAAAAACCTAGTATATATCCGTAAGTTTTGTTTCATTCATTAATGAAACATTATTTGATTGACTGATATTAAGATATGCATATTTCCTTCTTATTGAATTTATTAGTAAATTGGAAACATGTGTTTTAATAATCAAAAGAATTACGTACAAGGACGAGTTGCGTTTTATTTAATCACTAGCTTCATGACCCGCCCAATGGGCGGGTTCGCTTCATAATATTGTTTGACAAAATTATATGCATGTAAAATAAATAATGAATAACGGCAAATATGTTAAACAAAATAATGGTTCACAAAAATAATGCTCATGTATTATATGTAAAAAGAACAATGATAAGTATCATAGAAAATAAATTTATACATGTTAAATAATTGAAGAACAATTCTATTTTGATACAAATCATGGAATCCATTATTAGAATGAAGTTTATTTGCAAAACATAACTTTAATGGAAGTTTGTTTGAGAGCAAGTGCTCCATCTCCATCATCGGGTTAATAAAATACATAATATTCACAAATAACAAATAAAAGAAGGTTTACAACTACACATCCACTTCTAATCAGCTTCTGAATTATGTGTCATTACCGCGAGTAATGTTCTGAATGGACAAACCAAGCTATAATATTGTACTTTGTCAGCGCCAACACAGCCAAGCTCAAGTAGTTTATGGAAACTTAGAAGAACCTGCGTTCACATCATGTTATGAGTTAAGCTGAAACAAACATAAACCTATTAAGTCTAAATGTATGAGATCAACATGTGGTATTAATATGCTATCGTGGCTATTATGGTAGCAAAAAAAATTTAGTGGAGTTAGTTGACTAAAATTTGGAGTTATAAGTAAAAGGATTTAGAACAACCTTTATATTCAGAATCGCTTGACAAAAAGAGCACAAAAAGAGTCCCCCACAATGGGCTGGTTAGCTTCATAATATTATTTTATGAATTCTAAGTGGACATACATAAATAAAAAATAACGCCATACATGTATTCTAAGAAGATAATAACAATGAACCATAAAAAGTTGAGCCAGTAGTAACTATGTTCAACACATTTACTTATTTCATACAAAAGCAATAGTTCATGAGTCTCATTTCTAAAATGATGAAATGTAAAATTGTATCTGCATAAGGATATATCAAGTATCTTTAAACCGCTTAATGCAGAATTTATGTTTTACTCGAAAATTAGCATCTTTCCAGCTCCTCTTCCTTGGCCCATTATGGCTCCCATGGTTTATCAAAAGGGCGGGCTAGCTTCCTAATATTACTTGACGAATTCTAACCCAACGTAAATAAATTATGAATGACGAAAAATATCTTAAACACAATATTGGAAAAAAGAATATTCATGTAATATATTTAAAAAGAACAATGAAAAGTATGAGAACAAATAAAATAAGTATTCGTCAATAATGTACGAAATAAAGTAGATTATTGTTTTGAGTTCATAAAAACAGCTAACTTGCAATTATAAGAAATTTGTATGAAATGCTAATGTACATAATCTATATGACAAAATGGTGTACATCATTCATCAACAACTGATATACCATGCCAATCCAATACATAAAAATTTGTTTTTTGGACCATACTTTATTCAAACAGTAAAACAGAATAATGGAGACCTCTTCACTCACATACTTAAATGTACATAACTTTGACTTTGACATTTTATCATGAATGACGTGTTTAGTTGAGTTACGTCACACTAGAGATCCTACCTAGTGGTGCTCTATATTCCTGAGCAGAACTATTGAAAATACTTTCGCTTCTAATGGTGGAAAGGGTGCAGCAGTAGCGGTTCTTAGAACACGAGCAGCTCCAACATTTTGCAAGAGGCCTACATGGTGAACTGAAATATTTTACATCATGCCTTTTTATATAAAATGTAGTAAAGGATTTGATCAATTTTTAAAGCTTAAGAACTAACCATTTAAGTTGCATATTGTCTATGACATAGGCAAACATTGCTCAACTATGATCCTCAATCAATATCCATACCTTCACAAAACACACATACCAAACTAACACAACGTACACTTGGTGTGCAGTGACTTATATTAGACAGCTGTTGAATATTGGAATTTATTCAGAATAAATAGAATGTAAATTTGATTGGTGGACTATGATAAGAAACGAATACTCACCCAAGAAAATGATACATATTGTTTCAATTCCCTTATTGCAGTAGCCAATCTCTCCTCTTCCTGCAAATATTCAAGTGAGTTTGTTAAGATCTCATATTTTCACATTATGTTTGGTAATGGTATCAACCATGCCACAGTCTCGATCCATAATGTAAGCATAGCACTAAGTAAGCATAGCAGTGATCATAATGTATTTACTCATTCGGAAGCTAGATTTGATCCGCTCAAGTTTAGACAAAGGGAATATGGAGTTTTTCCTTATAAGATTTGACCGCTAACTATGATAAATAATGCCCCCAACAATTATGCTTAGACATAGGCACTACTTGAACTTTAATATTCTAAAAGTAGATGCATACAAAGACTAATGGAATATTAAAGTTCAAGATATTGAACATCAAGCTTCCCAGATTTGTGACCAGGAACATTGAAACTTAATACTGCTTTTGCGCATGGCATTACTTCATGAACAGTTACTTTCGTTGAAACATTAGAATCTCTCTGATTCAAATAATGGATTAACCATCAATTAAAAAAATAGCTAAAGATCTGTACGAAAAAGTAGCATATGTGGTTTGAATTTTACCTCTAAAGACCTTGATTATGAGTATTGGTCTGGTGTTCAGATTCCATGCAATTACGTTGGTCCCTGATGGTGCTGGAAGTCCAATATTGTTGAACTCTTGTGAGAAATGTTCATGTTTTATGTCTTTAGTTGGATACCACTATTCTCGAGTGAATGACATGTCGGGTTCTGATGCAATCAAAAAGAAAACAAAAGTTAATAAAAAGTAATAATGCTTCCAAGCATCTTATACTCAAACCAAACTCTACTAAAATGAAATTACATTAACCTCGCTGATAATTGTGCGAAGGGATAAGATATCAAAAATAAAGTTTAATGACCAAAACTTGCAATAATTAGACAATCAGTTCTAAATCACATATCCAAACACCATAAACTAACAGTGCAAAGTAGAATTTAAAACGATGCCTTGAAAATTCACCAGTGCTTTGAGCACCACCGTGAACAACTTCATAATGTTCAGTCACTTGTACATTTCCCCAATGTGAGATCTCAATTTCATGAACTAACTCTTTAGCAACCGCAAATGGCTTCATCTCAGTAACACCACTATTACAGCTAATTATCTAATTCTAATTTCAGATTATCCTTTAAACGGTTGAAGCACATATAACCACTATCTCGTGTAACACCACTATTACAACTGATTATCTAATATATAATATCTAATAATCTAATGTAATCAGTTTCAAAATGCACATCCAAACACCTCCAAGTCTAACATGGTTGCGGTAATTATACCTGGAAATATTGGTTATGCTCTGGGATGACATTAGACTTTTCAATCACAATCGTGGATCTACCAGCAATATCCAAGTGTGAAAATGTTGTCTGAAAAGAAAATAAAGGGTCAACAAACATAATTTAACTTAATGGGCACTAATATCTGGTTTTGCAGTACCTCTTGTGACTGTTTTACAGAGAAAGGAACTGAAACGGATATATCCTTTGACCCTTCAGGCAAAACAACCTGCACTTAAAGAATTTCAACAAACTAAGAAAAATGTGGAGAACATGGCATTAAGATTTCTGAATGTAGATGCACCTCATACGTGTGGTCTGGCCTGGAAATCCAACCTGAGAATGGTATGGCGTTGGCAAAGTCAAGCTTCAAGTTATTAAAAGGGTTGTTTGGCTACATTTTTAAGTGATTATCAGATAGCCATCTGTAATAAATTGGTTAGTATGAGGTCCGAATGTGCTTTTTCTGATTGAAACTGTTATAATCATATAACCAATCGTTTAAGTGTTTGACAAATACTGATTATGCAATAAAATGACCAAGATAGCCGAAGTGTTTTGCAAATACTGAGGTGGATTTGTGTTCCCATTTTATCTCGAAAAATGGTTACCATATTCTGTCACATAATAACTACCTTGTGCAAACATCTTAAGTAGTGATTGTGTTACCATTTTATCATTTAGGTGTTGTCTGACTGTATACACTTTATAGATTACATATGCAAGGCCCTCCTAAGTTCATAATCTGTCTAAAGATATACCAAAGCCAACATACCTTTGATGCCTAAAAAAAGTGAAAAGCAGCTTCATTATAACAGGCTATGCAATGAGCATATTGCCCTCTCAGCATCTCAATAATGCTTTCACATGCTTGCAAAATTGTGGGGAAACGGTTAAACCATCCTCTCATTTCCAATAATGCCTACAAACATGAAAATATTATTGTTTTAGTTTGACATATAATAATAGAGCTTCATGATCCTATTGAAGCAGTTCAAACTGGCTCGTATAGGGGTGGCAATCGAGTCGTGTCCGTGTCGACCCACTCGGGTTGGCGGGTTGGTAAAGCCTCAACCCAAACACGACCCATTTATTAATCGTGTCAAAAACCTCAACCCTAACCCGCACACACCTAACATATGTAACCCATTTATGACCCGTGTGACCCGTTTAAATAAACTAGTTAAAAGGTTTAATTAGTTTGAGTGTTGAAGAGTGTAAGTGTTCAAATTATAACACGTAGATACTAATATATATTATAGTAGCACTTAAGAAAACATAGATCCACATCCTAAATGAGTACATATATCATATTAGGTAGTTATATATTTTATTGATTAAAAGTTTATATATTTAAATGGGTTCACGGGTTGACCTGTTTAAAATTACTAAACCCATACACAACCCATTTATTAAACGGGTTATACGGGTTAACCTGTTTTCGACCCAAACCCGTTTATCCTCGACCCAAACCCGTTTATCTTCGTGTCGTGTCCGTGTCGGTTAGCGTGTCGTGTCGAAAATTGCCACCCCTACTATTGAAGCAGTTCAAACTGGCTCGTATAAAATTAGAATCTATATTTATTATCAGAGATTGTCAAACGACTTAAGAAGAATAAGAAATTAATATAAATTACATAATGGCATTTACAGACTCATCAGCTCATACATACAGACAATGTTTTTGTTTCTATATTCAGGCACCATAAGTAAAAATAAATATGAAAGGCAACCCCAATACTGAAATTAGACAACAAACCTCTGGTGCTTCAACAAATTCTGCACGTGTGAGCTTCATGACTACTTTATTCTCAGGGAACTGCATTAATATCATCAAATACACACCAGCCATCCAGATGGCAGAGTGCTGCAAATCCACCTCTGATTGAAATAAAAGGGGCATATTAGATCTAAATGACTACATTGGATTTCAAAAATATATTGACCCAATTTTTAACATCATGCCATTCGTATAAGCATATATGAGGCACCATTGTTGTCGATTATGACAAATGACCAAACAGAAGAAAAAGATAGACGATAGTATCTGGAAAATGGAAACAACCTGATCAGAAAACTTCCTTTATTACTTTCCGGATCATAATGCAGCTGAAATAGGTTTGTTGTTCCTTCCAATGCTTGTAGCGATGGCGGTATTGTGTACGGATTTAGATGTCTTTCTTCTCGAACCACTTTGTTGCATTCTGTGACTATCGAGTGCACCTCATCACTGAAGCAAGTTAATGTTACGGTGCCGGTGTTGTCAGTAATTGATGCTCTAAAAGAGTAACTGCAAAAGAAAACTGGCGTGTGAGGCAAGTTACAGATTGTGTTCTTTAAACAATAGCAGTCCTATGTAAGTGGACATAAATATTTATCAAGTAGCTTGTAACTAATTGGGGCAATAGCTGAAATCTTATACATATCAGTGGTTACTTTTAAGAAAAAATATTCAAATAAGCTACGCATATTAAGGAGGTCATATCAGATAAATGCAATATTAAGGAGGTCATATCAGATAAATGCAAGTATGTATCTTATACAATGGAAGCAAATGGAAACGATGGCTGAAAAGACAGCCTAAGAAACGATAATAACGAATAAAATGGCCAAAAAAAAGTAAAGGTTTTAGATACCGTACTTTGAAAGAAGACGTAACATTGGGAGTACTTGTAACTATCACAGTAAAAAATAACCTTTAGTCAATTATGAAACTGGTGGCATAAAACATATGCGGTTGTAGTTGAAAGCCAACCGTGCGTAGCATCATTGGTATGCACACTATTGTTAACGTTACGCCGAGGAGGTACATTAGAAGAGGCAGAGCCGGCTGGAAAAAAGTAAATGAGCGATAAATTGTCATGGAAACGTTGGCTGAAAAGACAGCCTAAGAAACAATAATAACGAATAAAATGGCCAAAAAAAAGTAAAGGTTTTAAATACCGTACATTGAAATTGATCTTCCCATCGAGTCCGCATTTGTTGTCTGCTGAAAGAGGACGTAACATTGGGAGTACTTGTAACTATCACAGTAAAAAATAACCTTTAGTCAATTATGAAACTGGTAGCATAAAATATTTAAAAGAGGTAAGAAAATAATGACGTGGAGGGAGCAATTGAACATACTTTCAGTAGCCGTTTGGACCGTGCAGTCATGTGATTCCAATGGCATGAAGATGGTAACATCTTCAGTGTTTATATCTGCATCATTATCGTTAACAGAAAGAACATATAAATATAGAAATGGAAACCGCAAAAAAATATATGATTAAAACAACCGTAGAAGGATACAAAAGGATGAGGTAATTATAATAAAGCGAACCTCGATACATATGAGTCGGAGATGAGAATGCGGTTGTAGTTGAAAGCCAACCGTGTGTAGCATCATTGGTATGCACACTATTATTAACGTTATTCGGCTGACTTGTCAAAAATGAAGCACCTGCGACAGAAGTAGTTATGTTGGCAACAACATACAGTACCTAATATCCAAAAGCTAAAACAAAGAATCACCAACTTGATGATTGGGTTCGTACCTATAGAATGAAAAGAATTGTCTGCATTTACCACAATACAATTAAAATTTTTCAAATTAAGCCATGAATCATCAACAAAAAGCGTACCTTTTTTATCGTCGATGAACTACTAACCTTCAATAGATCCCAATTTGAGTTGAAAATAACCCTAGTACATGAACATACAAAAAACTGATTAAGATTCAATAGAACTCAAAATCGTACCTTTGGTTTAACATCATTAATTTCCGGCTTGATTAATTAGTCAGTATCCCTAATACATGAACAACAACAACAAATGATTGAACGAACAACTGCTTGATGTAAGATCAATTTTTTTAATTAAAACTGAAAATATAACTAAAACCACTAAATAATGAATTAACAAAATCAACATACATACATATCATGGGGCTTTGTGGTCTAGTGGTAGATGCTTAAGCAATTAAGCGTGCTCAAGTGAGAGTAGTACCGGGTTGGGTGACCGACCGGGAAGTCCTCACTTAGGGACCATAAGCTCTAATGATATCAACCAGCTGCCTTAGAAGCCTGGGCCCAGCCATGTGATGTTTTGACCAAACAAAGGACGCGAGTTCGAATCCGATCCGCAGCATGGTTGGGTATTGGGTGGAGGTATTTCACAGGCATCAAACCTTTGCTGGGTAGGGTTGATGGGTACCATTATGGTACACAGGGTTAAGGTGTCCCTGCCAATCTACACTTTTTTTTTTGACCACTAAATAATGAATTAACAAAATCAACATACATGTACCTTGAAGGGGTTGATGTGATGATAGCTCTTCTGCCATTGAAATCGATTGTAACGAAGCTGTTGATATTTCATTCGATTGTGGAGATGAAATTGCATGCTTGCATTGTTTATTTTGATTTCAGATGTGATTTTTGTGATATGATTTTCAAAATAAAAATGGATCATATTGATTCAAACGATAATGATGGGAATGTATTCAAAAATAGTGAGTGAATCAATAAGGTGGCTTTATTGATAAACATTAGGGTTTTGAAAAAAAAATTGAGTTTAAAATAATCAGTGATTTTTGTGATACGCATTTGAAATTCAAACTGAATCATAATGAATAATTTAAAATTAGTAGGTTTAATTTTAGAAGTCAATATTCAGTTTCAGAGATTTTAGGGAGATAATTAAGGGATGAGTTATGATTTGTGTGTTGATAAGAGTTTGAATTTCGAATTGAAAGTGAAATGCAATTAATGCAGGGATATACATTGGTTGTAAGCATGTAGTTATTGTTTTGAAAGCTTTAAACAAAAATCATTAAGTGATCTAGTGGTAGGCAGGTTTGTTTCATTCTCCAAAGATCATGGGTTCGATTCCTACAAATGGACAATTGTTAAATTACTGAATTTTAGTGCATGATTAGTGTGTGCCATGTCATCATTAAAATGCCATGTCATCATTGAGTCATCATTGAGGTGGCATTTCGACGCTTATGTGTCACTGTAATGTTAGACAAATATATAGTTAAAGATTAATCAATTGGTTGTTTTCATGTTTGGGAAACCATTTGTTTCGGACAGAATAAAAGAATGTTTGAAGCATGTTTGGCTGAAATTTTGTGGTGAGACTAGTTTGTGTAACTAGTATTGATTTCATGACCCGGATATTGAGACGTTTGAGTTGTTTGGTACAACATTTCCTAGTTGTTTTAATGCATATTTATGAGATGTTTTGTGCTATGCTCAACAAAAAAATTGCTTATGTTATTTGGAATCCAAAAGTAAACTGATTCATTTGGAATGCGGTTTTGGTGTTATTTGGACTCCAAGAGTAAACTGATTCATTTGGAATGCGGTTTTGGTATTATTTGGACTCCAAAGTAAACCGGTTCATTTGGAATGCGGTTTTGGTGTTATTTGGACTCCAAAATAAACTGATTCATTTGGAATACGGTTTTGGGGTTATTTAGACTCCAAGGTACGTGCTATTATAGTGGTGCAGTTCGCATAGTAAACAAATAATTTTTGGATCCAAATTTATTTTTTGTGTACTTATGTAATTAAATTGAATTTCTAGAAAGCTTGAGTTTATATAGGTGAATTGTTTGGTCACAATTTGTATTTTGATACAACGGTTCATTTTGGGCATCATTGCAAGAAAATGCATTGTTTTCATAGTAAACAAATAAGTTTTGTACCTAAATTATTACAATGTGCAGCTAAGACATTAAAACTCATTTTTGAAAAGTTTGAGCTTAAACGGATGAAATGCTTGGTCAAAAATTTTACTTTGGTACAGTGATCCTTGTTTGATAGTTTTGCTGATAAAACTGCATAGTCGGAAAAAAAATATATTATGGCAAAGTAATGCCTATTTAAGCTTGTTTGGTGCGATGTTATTTAGCACTATGCAACTAATTTTGTAACATGAGAATAAACAAGTTGCTCGATTTTGTACCGAGTATTAGAAGTTTAGATGTTGCAAATATTCTGTTGTAAATATTGTTGCAAATAATCAAACTACTTGTTATTCTAGAAAGTTGAACAATTGTTAATACATGTTTGAACTCATATTGCTAATAATCTAATGGTTTGTCATTGTGAAAGAAATTACTAAATATCGAACATATTCGTCTACGACATTATGAAATGTCAAGAAAGAACACGTATATATATGACAACAAATTAAGTTGGTTTGTGTAAGTAACTTGAATGATGTGATTGTCATCCAAAGTGAGCTATTATCCATTATTTACATTGGACATATTTTGATTGTGTAAAATGATTACACATTGATTTTATATGATTATGGTCACATAATAAGTCGTGATAATCATATAATGATAAGAGATTAAATTTGATTATATATATAATCACAAGTGAATTGGAATGACATGTTATAAGTGTAGGATTTACACATATAACTTATGGGATCCTCCTAAAACATGTGTGGTTTAAGGTGGTGATTTGTCTAAAAGAAGAATGTTAGTAGATGAAGCAATGAGTAATCAGAATGATGCATCTTCTATCATACGCTTGATTCCTTGGTCTATAGCATGCTAGACTTGGAATTTGTTAATTATGATACGGAAAATAATTAACATAAAACATTCAAAAGTTGTGTATACACTAGTATGAAACTTGTGTAGTGACAAATTACTAATGGTATTGATGTCATATCTTTGTGAGAATAATATTTTGAACAAGATTGATACATTGAAAAGGAGAACCTTTTTATAAAATTCTTGAGATAGATTCCATGTGGGGGATTCGGGCCTAGCTAGAGTTCAAAAGGACACCAACAAATGTGAAGTTCTTGCCCAGTTGGAATACTCAAGAATTATTTTGAGCATGATATATTTAAAGAGTTGAACAAAACTCAAATTTGCACAGACATATTATGTCGATACGACAACTACTCTCAGCATGAGTTATCCCTATTGACAATGTGAAGTCATAGAATAACATTGTGGATCCGCTTATGAAATGCTAAATGTGAGAGTTAGTTAGCAAGTCGTGAAGAGGAATGGGACTAAAGCCCTTGAAAAGTTTATATGAAGGAAAACCTAACCCGGCTGACTGGAGATCCCAAGATCTGGGTTCAATAGGACAACTTACTTGTATAAACTGAGGTCACTGTAGGGGAGTAATAAACTCCACATTTATTTAAGGGAGTTAGTAAACTTCCTAGTCCATTCCTATGACAGTGACAATATGAGGTTAAGCATATGGCTTTTAATGATTAATGGAGAATCACCTATGTAAGAGAGAAGTGGGGTCGCTTCGAAGGGAATTGTGGGGGTGCAATTCCTAAAAAATAAAACTCATCACTCCTCTCCTTTTGCGTTACCATACATTTTTCTTGTGTATCCATTTTGTAATAGAGGGAAGACACGATTTTGGTTCGCCTTGATAACCTGTTTGTGCTAACGGAGTTATCCGTTGTTGTTGTATCCTGAGAGATAGACGTTCACGATTCTCAAGAACTGTGGAGAGGACGAATCTGTCTTAAGGAAACTGTGAGCATCACAAGCCTCAACATTTTCCTTGTTTGTGTTTTTTTTAGTCTCCGCATCCAAAGATTTACGGTATCGTTTCTTTACACTTTTATTGTTTTATGTTATGATTTATTTGTCTCTAGTAGCTATACACGTAATGGAATATGTTTGGATATAGAATTACATCCTCAGCCTGGAACAGCTTCCAGATTCTATAGATGAATAATTTGTCAATTGTTGTGCAAATTATCATAGCCAACAAACTTGAAAGTTTGGAAGGTATCAAACATTACACAATAGATATTCAAGTTTACGGAATTTTAAAGAGCATATTGTTGTTTGTTTACAATGATGTTGGTTTAATTGAGATGACACTCAATACTAGTCATGGTAGGATTTCATCCTTGGACATGTGAACTAGTTGTGCTCACTAAGAGCATAGTTGCATTATACATTAAAAGAATATGAATACTTTGAACTTTAAAAATGTTTCAAAGTTTGATCATCATAAATTGGTGATTGAAGTTGTCACACACTTTATGAAATATTATGTGGCATTATCAAATTATTTGAATGTACACATACAAGAACTTCACCAGTAGAATTCTTGAAATAAGTATTCTCAAAATTCTGATAGATCAAAGTTGGTTGATTTATGTCTTGTCAACAAGAATGATTGTCATAGCTTGAGACATAATTCATCAACTAGAATTTTCATGCATTAATCTACTTAGTATTTAGGCAAAGGATGTTAAGTGTTTATTATATGTAATGAATTTAAGTACTTGGTACATTTATTTTCATTAATAATAAATTGTGTCCTATATTTGCATGTTTAATCCATGAATAATTTAGTTATTCTAAATCGTCCGTTGTCAATTAATGATATGGGAATATCATTGAATTAAGACAAATCTGAGTTTTGGTATAATATACTTGAAAGTATATTGATGCGTTGACATACCAAATTCACATGATATTCAATGAATTGAATATATGACTTATCCCAAACTACATGATGTTACTTTATGGATATTGTTATTAAGTAAATCATGAATAGTTATCCTCATACTTGAGATACCAGATAACTGTTATGAATGTAGTGCATTCTGTGAAATAATTTAACGCTATACGTAACTGGTAGTCATAAGGATTGTTTTCGGAATTGTTACAAAATTCATAGGTTATGCTTGTAGTCAAGATAGAATTTGTTCCTTCAAATTTATTTTGGAGTTTAATACTGTTGGGCCCCTCGTAGGGTTGACAAGATGTTTGCGTGGCCACGCCCAAGATCTCCCTTGAATATATTCTAAAGATTTGGTAATCTTGCTCAGTCACAAACAACGAGAAACAGAATAGTTGAATAAAGAATGACATAAATCCATATCTTTATTTAACGTGGTATTAGTGACAAAAAGATAATAATAATGATGAATCATTAAAGGTTTTTCCAGGATACCTACTCGAGATTGTACTAGAGGCATCGAAGTGTTGCTAGATGCTAACCAATGTGATTACACTATTAAAATATGTCAAAGTGGGAGCTGTTAGTTTATGGACATTATCTTAGTAGTCGTATGTTAGGATCGAACTCGAGATCACGGGATTGCACACTTTAAGTATGAAGAGTAAATGAATAATAATTATTTATAAAAGTTATATTTAATTATTATATACACAAAACACATAACGACCGTTAGTATTTAACGGATAATGACTAACGACCGTTAGACAAATAAAAGGGAAGTTTTATAGATGGAATATTAGAGATCAAAGGAGGTTCTAGAATCCCTTAAAGGATCTAGATCAACTGGCCAAGGGTTAGGGATTCCTAATCCTTGTCTAACTTGTTCTCTAAGTTTTCTAATCCTATATAAACAAAGCTTAGGGTCATTCTTTTGTACCTCTTGTGCACTTGCTAATACCCTAAAGTTTTTTTCTCCTTTTTCCCTTTATGGCCGATCTAAACAATCAATCCTTAATGGTTTTCGATTGTGTTATTTTATAAACAAATTATTTGTTTTAGTTTTATGTTTTCAACTACTAGCATAACATTTACTTGATATTAGTACGTGTGTATAAGAACGTGAATCAAACACAATATTGTTTGATTCTTGGATTGAATTACAAAAGGGTAAGGGGTAATTCCAATAATCCACATAAACCCTAATTAGGGTTCATAAAGTTGATTGCTTAGAATTATATTCTTGTTTGGCTAGAATCTTAAGGTACGCATACTTTTACGTTTGGTTAATTAATTTATACATTATATGTTCCTACTCGCTTCCGCTATTACTTTGATGCTTTATGTGTTTTATTTATGATTTTCATGATATTAAAATTACAACAGTGGCATCACGAGCCTTGGATAATGTGTAATTAATTACCAAAACGCATAAAAAAACAAATCTTGAATTGTGTTTTAACATGTTTGGTCGATTTTAGGGTTTATCCAAATCGAACCCTAATTTTTAATTTAGGGTCGATTGCTCTTTATAATTTTTTAGGGTTTGTGTTTGGTAATTTAATTGGATTAGAAACTCTATGATTAACATGTTATGTTTATGTGTTTATGTATGCGATCTTGAGACAATACATGAATAATTGTTATGTATAATCCATGAAAACATGCATGTTTGGCATTGATTTATTGTCAATATAATTTAAATTGTTTAAATTTGCTATATGAATTAATGGTTAAGTTTTACACATGGAATTTAATTGATAGATGTCGAATTGGGGAAGACTCCAATATATTAAGTAATCAATTACGTGCTATGTGGTGTATATTTAACTATGACTAACGCAATCGATACGTCGATGCATGTGCCTCACTTACCTTTGTAAGTGATAGTCTTAGTTGAATATATACAATATAAACCTAGAATTGATTATTAATAGGTTTTATCGAATTAAGTTTGCATGTGGCTACATGTTTTTTTACATAATTAATTGTTATGTTATGTAAGTTTATTTAGTTGTTTTATTTTTTATTTGTGTTACTTGTTTTTTGTTTATTTATTGTAAAGACATGTTTATAAACGAAAAAGGGTAATTTTGAATAGAAAAATAATATGGACTAAATAATGGTGAAACAATGAATTGTTTTCGAAGAGTTAAATTTTCAAGTGTTTAATTGATTGTTGAGTTTTGTACCAATAGTACGAACGGCTCACCCAATTGTGACAAACTATAAGAGGGGTATAAGTAGGAACAGGTTTTTAATAAGCTTCGCGCTGACCTTTGTTTCTACGCTCCTTTGTGCGTCAAATTAAAGCTACCAAGTACAACTATTTTATGTACAAAATCACCTTAAGGGTGAATTACCTTTAATTCCATGCGCCACTTTGTGGTAATTACCCAAAACACTAAGTCTTTAGACTTATGCAAAAGTACGACATAATGGATGATAATTAAAGGTAAATTCTTTGATTGGTGAATCCAATACCTCAATTGAAAGCGTTTGTAAATTTGGTCTTAATAAATTGGTAAATAAAAAGATTTTATTAAACTTGTGATACGAAGATGTATGCATGCTTCTTCGTACATATTTTGATTATAAACATCAAAACTAGTACCCTTTAAAATTAAGTTAATGCCATCTAATTAAAAGAACACTTGAAGTTGTAATTTACGTCATGTGAGAGCTTGGACTAGATTGCAATGGATAGGTAAATTCATACTTTCATTACTAGCAGATCAAATGATGTAATGAAACTATGTTAATTTGCAGTTTTTTAAATTAGACGACATAAATTGAGTTGTAAGTGAGAGCTTAGACTCAAGGCATAAGATGGGGATAAAACATGCTTATATTGGAAATTGTTTGCCAATATAAATCCCATAAAGATCTAGGAATTGGAAATTGTTTGCCAATTGTTGTTCGACAGATTACCTTGTTGAATACTTTCACTACTAGCAGATCAACTGATGTAATGGAATTATGTTAATTTGGATCATAGCTTTAAGAAAATTCTATGATTTATATGAATATTAACCAATGGGTATTGAATTTTCTTAAAGATTGTATTATCGAAAATACTAAAATTGAATTTTGTAAATTCTTTTAAATGTATTAATGCAACATTAAACCGTAAACGTGGGATATTCTTTTATTGGTAAATTGATCTATACCCGTAGGGGTTTTTTGGCTAGAGTCAACTTTACTAAAAGGATAAACCTAGTCTCCTTTTCATGAGAGAAGCGTGAGACTTAATCCTATTCCTTTTCATGAATGAGAAAGGTATGATAGGAAAATTAGAATTGTCTAAATTCTAATTACATAACTCATAGCAAACTTTAATAGTTAAGATTATTGCACATTTTATGAGTTATTAAATTAGAAGCTAGACTAATTACCACAAAATGGTAAAAGACAAACTAGTATATTTTATCTAGTTGTTTTGTTTTGACCATTTAAAGGTGCTACATACCATTGTGGGGATGGTAGACATATTAAGAAAGAAATTGCTAGCCCAATTTTTCAATTTAATTGCATTGATGGATAGTCCATCATTTACAAAGTAGAATACATTCTTTTAGTACCTAAGTAATTGTTACGTATGGGTTTTCTCAAAGGTGCAGGAAAGTAAATCGCACACTATTTGCTTTTACTGGTTATGAAACACTTATAATGTTGTCAAATCCAGTGGGACCATTGTGTTGTAATTATTGAATAATAAATTTGTTAATACAAATATCGTCCCAAAAACGTTATTTATATTTTACGATCTTTGCTTAATTTTGTTAATGACAAATACAAAGATTATCTTTAAGCAAAAGCATAAATATAAGAATAAGCCTTTTACATTTTTAGTGATAAGCCTTTTAAAATATATTTACATATTACAAGATCTCTAGGAGTAACATTATATAAATATTAGGATGACATCATGGCATGCATCATGAACACAATCTTAGAAAGATTTTGTGATATCTTGTATTGATCTTCAAGCCAAAGAGTTGACATTGGAAGATATGGAAAGATATGACAAGATTTGAAAAGATTTGAAGATCTCTTAGCTGGCCTGCACTGGCGGATCCAAACGCATACAAGGGCGGATCCAAATTTAGGGATCCGCCAGATCCGCCAACTGTTGACTCAGTTTGCCTATAAATAGCAATCTGATCATTTGGGCTTTTTTTTATCACTCATATAGCTTAAATACATACTCATTCATTTACATATCACTAACCCATATCATTCTTTCATTTCATTGATCTTTCCTTTTGTAGCAAAGAGATCAAAGCATATAAGGATCAACCTACTGTTGTTATCCTTTTAGTATAGACTCTGTGTGATTTTGTATTAGTTCACACATCATTATTTGTATCTTTTATTCAGTAGAGTTTGGTTAGTGTTTTAGTCCTTAAAACACAAAGAGTGTCGAGAGTGGTTGTACCCTTGTAAAGAACCAACGGGAGTGGTTGTACCCTTGTAAAGAACCAAAGGGAGTGGTTGTACCCTTGTAAAGAACCAAAGGGAGTGGTTGTACCCTTGTGAAAGAACCAACGGGAGTGGTTGTACCCTTGTAAAGAACCCGGTGTTTAGCTTAGTACCGGATAAAGAGTAAGTGACGTGTAAAGGTTTTCTTCGCCTAGAAGGGAGCTTGTTTCTTAGTGAAGAAAAACTCTCGAGTTAGAGGCTCGAGGAGTGGAGTAGGGCAAGGAAGAGAGTCCTTGTAGCCGAACCACTATAAACATCTGTGTTGTGTGGTTTGATCTTTCCTCTCTTTACTTCTTTACTTATATTACTTGTTTGTTTGCTTGATTGTTTACTTTACTTTGAAATCACGTTAAGTATACAAAGCGAATTAATTTTTAAACGGTAAAAACTATTCAACCCCCCTTCTAGTTTTTCACAATTGGTACCAGAGCAGTGTTACTCAAGATTTTCAAAATATATTGTATTTTAAAAACTTGAAACGATCAATGGATTTTGAAAACTTTAAAGAAGGGCAATCTATGCAAAGACCACCACTATTTGAACCAAATTGTTTCATATATTGGAAAAATCGCTTTGAGACGTATGTGAAGTCAAAGGACATAGATCTGTGGTATATAATTGTAGAGGGTGATTACAAGCCCATAAGTAATGATATTTCAGGTGGTCGGGATGTAGGTACTTCTCTTACTCGTCACAGTGATGAGCAAAAGAGGTTGATTGCCAAAAATAATGAAGCCAAAATGATGCTTTACAATGCCTTACCTTAGAAAGAATATAAAAGAGTTTTTATGTGTAAAACGGCTAAAGATATTTGGCAATCACTAATTATCACTCATCAAGGGAACTCACAAGTCAAAGATAACAAAATTGATCTTCTTGTTCAGCAATATGAACAATTTGTTATCTCTGAAGATGAGACCATTGATAGTGCGTTTGCTAGGTTTAATACTATTATTACATCTCTTAAAGCACTTGACGAATCTTTTTCTAGTAAGAATTTTGTCAGGAAATTTCTTAGAGCACTTCATCCGAAGTGGAGAGCAAAGGTGACAGCTATTGAAGAATCCAAGGATCTTTCAAGCATGACACTGGATGAGCTCATAGGAAATCTCAAAGTTCACGAAATGGTGATGGAAAAAGACTCAGAAATAGTTAAAGGCAAGAAGGAGAAAATGAAGTCCATTGCATTGAAAGCTAGAGTTGAGTCAAATGATGATGAAGAGTCTTGTTCTAGTAGCGAAGACAAAGAATATGCCATGGCCGTAAGAGATTTCAAGAAATTCTTTAGGAGACGAGGAAAGTTCGTAAGACCACCTCGTGAAGAAAAGAAATCCTTCTGGAAAGACCGTGATGATAGGAAAGGAAAGGTAGATAGAAAGTGCTATAGGTGTGGAGATTCTAGTCACCTAATAGAAGAATGTCCAAAGCCTCCAAAGAACAAATCTCAAAGAGCATTTGTTAGTGGAGCTTGGAGTGATAGTGAAGGATATGACGACGAGCCTAAGAACGACGAAGTTGCTCTCATGGCTCATGACACAGAAGAGGTGTGCTTAAAAGTTGAACTAGAACCAGATGAGTGGATTAAAGATAGTGGGTATTCAAGACACATGACGGGAAACAAATGCCTTTTCTCAACCTACCAAGTGTACGACGGAGGTAATGTCACATTTGGTAGCAAGCTTAAAATTAAAATCATCGGAAAAGGTACGATCTCTCATGACTCTCTCTCTCTATCGATGATGTTGCTCATGTAGATAACTTAGGTTTTAACTTGCTTAGTATTAGTCAACTATGCCGTAAAAAGTATAACGTCCTTTTCAGTGAAAATGGAAGTAAAATACTTAGAGACAGTATAACCGTAGGAAAAGGTGTTTTAAAGAATAACGTATATGTTATGAAATTAGATAAAACACCTAAAGACAAGCTTTGTCTTACCTCCTTAGACGAAAACTCAACTCTATGACATCGACGCTTAGGTCACGCCAATATGAGGTTAATTCAATCCTTATCATCTAAGGAACTCGTTAGGAACCTGCCCAAGTTGAAATATGACCAACACTTTTGTGATGCTTGCAAAATAGGAAAACAAGTTCATAATAGCCATAAGGCTAAAAACATGGTGTCTACATCTAGGTGTCTAGAATTGTTACATATGGATTTGTTTGGACCATCCGCTATACAAAGTTACGGGGGAAACTTCTACAATTTGGTAAAAGTAGATGATTACTCTAGGTATACATGGACTAAGTTTTTGAAAACTAAAAATGAAGCATTTGATAAATTTGAAATATTAAGTAAGAAAATTCAAAATCAAATAGGAAGTAACATAGTGTCAATAAGAACCGACCATGGTCGTGAATTTGACAATGAAATCCAATTTGGAGCTTTTTGTGATGCCAATGGCATAACTCATAATTTCTCGGCTCCTCAAACCCCTCAATCTAACGGTGTAGTAGAACGCAAAAATAGGACAATTCAAGAATTGAGTAGAACCATGTTAAATGAACAAAACATACCTCAAAAGTTTTGGTGTCACGCTGTAGATACATCCACATATATTATAAATCGAGTTCTAATTAGACCATTCTTGAAAAAGACTCCATATGAGTTATACCGAGGCAAAAAGCCTACTTTAAGATATTTTAGAGTTTTTGGAAGCAAGTGCTTCATTTTAAACACAAAGGATTATCTCACCAAGTTCGAACCAAAGTCGTATGAAGGTGTATTTCTAGGATATTCACAAACTAGTAAAGCATATATAGTTTTGAACAAAGAAACCTCAAGAGTCGAGGAATCATTGAACGTAACATTCGATGAAAGTCCACCTCCCTCTAAGACATCACCTTTGGTAGATGATGACTTAGTTGAAACTCAAATGGTTGATAATCAGGAAAATATTGAAAGTGAGAAAGAAGATGAACCGGTAAAAATAGAAATAGTTAATATCAAAGAAACCAAAAGTCATCCATTAGAAAACGTCATAGGAAAAATCAATGAAAGAACATTAAGGTCTAAAGCTCAAAATGAAAGTAATTTCTTTTGTTTTGTTTCAACAATTAAACCTAAAAATGTTAATGAAGCCATAAAAGATGAATCTTGGGTCATTGCGATGCAAGAGAAATTAAATCAATTTGTTAGAAATGACGTTTGGACATTAGTCCCACAAACTAAAAATCAAACCATAATAGGTACAAAATGGGTTTTTAGAAACAAGATGGATGAAAATGGCAAACAAATCTAGGCTAGTAGCACAAGGCTACAATCAACAAGAATGTATAGATTATGATGAAACATTTGCACCCGTCGCTAGACTTGAGTCAATTAGGATACTACTTGCATATGCATGTGCACATGACTTTAGACTATTTAAAATGGATGTCAAAAGTGCATTTCTTAATGGTTTTATTAATGAGGAAGTGTACGTTGCACAACCTCCCGGCTTTGCTGATTTTGAAAAACCTAATCATGTCTACAAACTTAAGAAAGCATTATACGGACTTAAGCAAGCACCAAAAGCTTGGTATGATCGACTTAAGACTTTCCTAGTTGACCATAAGTATACCATGGGCCTAGTAGACAACACTCTTTTCACCAAGAAAAAGGGATCACATATTATCATAGTCCAGATATATGTGGATGACATTATATTCGGTTCAACTTGTCAAGAGTTATGCGATGAATTTTCAAAAATCATGCATGATGAGTTTGAAATGAGTATGATGGGGGAACTAAACTTTTTCTTAGGTCTCTGATGAGTGTGTAAATACTCATCATTTTATACCCATAAAATACACTAAAATGACCAAAAACACCCAATATATATTGCAGATATCCTTGGTTTGTGTTTTATGTGTTTCAGGTACTGAAAGATTGAAAACGGAACAAAAACGAGTATTTTTGGATCGATTCGACAACAATTATGCATTTGATCAAGTGAAGACGAAAGTCAAAGACAAAGTCAAAGTCAACCCCAAAAATACCAAAATGACATAAATGGTCCTTGGAAATAGTTTTCAGAATTGGCATAATTAGTCCTTGGATTTTCAGAATGTTACAACAATGGTCCCTCAAAGTTTAAACTAAATCCATTTCTATCCTAACATAAACTAAACCCACCCACATACCTAAGCCCAACATAAATAATAAACCCAAGCCCAAATACATGACCCGACCTTATTTATCCCTGTGTTAACCAAAACCAGGTTGACTTGGTCAAATCTACCTTCTTCAATACTATGCCCGCCAAAACCATACCACCCCCTCCTCCTTATCCCTGACACATCCACCCCCCTCCTAGCTTCTTCCATACACTTCCTAACAAACCAAGAAGCATTAATTGTTTCTACCCCATCACACGTTACCAAGTGCAGTTTTCCCACTAACCATTTTGGCGCCAAAATCCGTTTTGAAGGCTGAGATCATTTCAAGCCAATCCAAGGGTGCAGAATGGATCAAAATAAGTCAAGAGATAAATTCCACTTAGTTGTAGTATAAATAGAACACTTTGTAGCCTAATGAGGCAAGTAGTTAATTTTCTTTAATAGCATTGTAATTTACTTTGTTCAAGTTTTATCAATTTAAGTTTTCAGTTATAATTCAAGTTACTTTAAGTCTGTTTATCATTAATCCTTGTACCATTTCCACTTGTTAATGAAAATTTCAAGTTTTTAAGTTTCATGGTGTACTGAGAATTCGAAATTAAGTTAATTGTCGTTTGAAATAGCTTCTTTTCTGTTTCTGTAAGCTTACATAAGCTCACTATAGCTTTTGATAAGTTCATAATAGTTTACTTGAGTTCTAATCTTAAAATACCAAAAAAAGTCAATAAAAGTCAAAATAAGCTAAAGAAATAAGTTGTTGGACAATATAAGCTGGAGCATGTGGAAATATGGTAGCCCATGGTTTAGAGCTTCTTGGGAAGCCATAGGATGAAGTGGTGACTAGTAATCAGGTCTTGTTTTGGGAGCAAAAGCATTTTGTAAGCAATTTCCAATTTCATGTTTTACTATACAACTGCTTATTTGTATGCTTATTTGCTTTATCTCAGTTTAACTGTTCTTATTATTGCATTTTAAAGTTAACTTGATAGTTTACAATAACTTTTTCTAGTTTTTAAAACCTTAAAAAAGGCCTAAAATAGCTTAGTCTAGTAAACTGCTTATTAGTGCTTAATTTTTCATTAAATATTGATCATTAGTACTTAAATTATTTAGTTGAACTTCTGTCAAGCAAAATCATAGTTAAAATTGTCTGTTACCTTTAAAAATCCAACAAAGACCCTTAATAAGGATTGTTTGGGTGTATGGGTTAAACAGGTCAATTTGGGGTCTCACTGTTCATTGACCATTTGTCCAACTTTGATCTTGCTTAAAATAGTTTGGATAAGCTGTTTCTAAGTTCCTTTAAGTCCATTTGATAGGGATTGTGATTTTGAACCAACTGTGGAAAATATAGACCATGGACTGATCAAATAAGCCATAATAAGCATTAAGCTCATTTGGACCTTATCTTTGGCATTTCTGTGGTGCTTCAAGTTCATTTAGTGGATACACAAGAGTTGGTTAAGTATCAGTTGGTTTGTGCACATCTGCACAACTCCTGATCACCTAGAACCATTGCAGCTTGCATGTTTTTCAACCCCCATTCTCAGCTAATTAATTGCTTATTTACTTGTGCTTATTGTCTAAATTTTGGTTTTAGAGTAGCTTATAGTACTATCTTGAGTTTTCTGAGCTTGTTGTAGATTTTGGAGCTTATTTATAAGCTCCTTTCAGCCCTGCAAGTTGCCTAGAATCCAAAACTTTGCCCTGCATCAAGGCTGCATCAGCAGACCTCAGGGGTGTTCTTGCTTATTTTGTGCTTATTGGCTTATTTCCATGGCTTTTCTGGATCACTTTAGCTTATTAGCATATTCTAAGTAGAAAACAGCTCTTTCCATTCTCCCATAAGCCCTTATTAGCTTAATAACTTATTTTAGTGCCAAAACTCATTTTAAGCTCAAATCTGCTCAACTGCTTATGGCCTTATTCCCATAGCTTTTTCTGGTCTCTTTAGTTTATTTATAGTCACACTAGTCCATAGTAGCTTATTCCAATCCCTGTTAGCTTAAAAATCAGCTTATAGCTTATTCTTTGTTTCATTCTAACTTAATAGCTAACTGTTGATATTTCTAGCTTCTTTCCAGCTTATTTGTGAAGTTCTTAAAATAATTCTATTTGTAAAAGTTGTTAGTTTTTAGCTTATTTATAAGTTGCAAAAAGAAAAATCAAAAAAACAAAATAAATAGCAAAAATAGCATTGCTGGGATTCGAACCCTGGCCACCCAGCTCACCACACACACCCCTTACCGTTTGCCCTTGGGACTTCTCTGGGTATAACTTGCAATATTTAATACTTAACCCTTGTTGTCCATTTAAGCCATTCGAACTATTTAGCTTATTTACAGCTTATTAGAATAAGCTGGTGATTTGTTTGTATTTTTCCTAAGACTGTTATTATATAAAGTATTTTCAGAAAAAATTTCAGAATTTTTAGAATAGTATTAGTATTTATTATCTATTTTTCTTTTTAAAACTGTTTTAAATTCATAATAAAAAATATAAAAATCTGAAAAATATAAATCTTTTTTCTAAAATTTTCTTTTGTCATTTATAACTTAGGAAAAATAATTTGGCACTTGTAGGATTTATTTTTATAGATTTCACTTTTTAAACACGTTTTTGTAATTCCCGTTTCGCCTTTTTTTTTTAATATAATTAGTTTTAATCTTAATTTTCTTTTGAGAATTTGTTTCTCATTTCTAAATTAGAATTAAAAATACAAAATTTCATATCCCAATCATCAGTCACTCTAATTCTAAACCTTACACGATTGTCCATTCTATCCTCGCTGGGACACGACCCGGGAAACACTTGCCCGGTATCACTCATATCACAAGCGTGAGTTTTTGCAAGTTAACCTTTTTCCTAAAGGGTTGATTTGTCTATTCCCACGTATCACGTGTATCCGTCTGATATTTATATATATACTTTAGCACGGATCAGTCTCCAAATTAAACAATTAGAATATGGGATATTCTTCAACCAATCTAAGTATATCAAAGATATGCTTAAGAAATTTGGTCTTGAAGACTCCAAACCCATGAAAACACCAATGTCTTCCGAAACCAAAATCACCAAGGATGATGAAAGTGAATCCGTAGATAGCACTAAATATAGAGGGATGATTGGTAGTTTACTCTATCTTACGGCTAGTAGACCGGATATTATGTTTAGTGTCTGTCTATGTGCACGCTTTCAAGAAGATCCCAAAATATCCCATCTTGAAGCCGTTAAACGGATATTTAGGTACATAAAAGGCACTACACATCTAGGATTATGGTATCCCAAAGGAACGAGAATGGAAACCATAGTGTATGCCGACTCAGACCATGCTGGTGATTATGTTGATAGGAAAAGTACAAGCGGTATTTGTACTTTTGTAGGACATTGTCTCACCTCATGGTTTGCTAAGAAACAAACAGCCCTCGCCATATCAACAACTGAAGTCGAGTACGTGTCAGCAGGAAAAGCTTGCCAACAAGCACTGTGGATGAAACAAGCTCTCGTCGACTATGGAATTGTACTCAACGACATTCCCATTCTTTGTGACAACAAAGGAGCTGTCGATCTTAGCAAAAATCCAGTCCAACATGCTAGAACCAAACACATAGAAATACGTCACCACTTCCTACGTGACAATGTTCAGAAGGGAAACATCTCAATTGAGAAAGTTTCCTCAGAGGACAACATTGCCGATATCCTCACAAAACCTCTCAAGAGAGAACCTTTCAACTATCGTAGACTTGGTTTAGGATTAATGGAACCTAGTGAGCAGATTAAACATTAACTCGAACCTTAGATTAACTAAACACGGAAATAACCAAACCTGTGTTCTGATCCTGCGGATCCAAACGACAACAAGGGCGGATCCCTTGTTTTGGATCCGCCGGATCCGTCACTTGGTGAGCCAGTTTTTATATATTAAATAAACTCCTATACTATTCATCACACTTAACAAAACATAAACACCTACTGGAACTCGACCATTACCACACCAAATTCACAATTTTGGCCATCTTTCACAACCAATTTGTACTCCAATCATCACAGTAAGTATCTTTATCATATCTACATTCCTGATCTACGTCTAGGATTTCTATTTCATGCACAAAACCAAAACTTGGGGTTTATGCATAATTCTTGTAAAATCATGAAGCATATTTACTAAATTGCATAACAAATCATGTTTTTCATAGTTAGGAGTTGCATCTTGTAGTACATTATCATTATTCATCAAAAACCCCATGAGAAATTTTTGCTAAAATCTTCTCACAACTAGAAAAAACGGTTTTTGAACATTGTTCATACAAATACAAAAACATTATGTTTTAAACATTATGTAATCCTAGAAATTTACCAATTTAGACAAGTCATTCCAATTATAAAAATAATACTTATTATGGTGGTCTCGAGTAGTATACAAGCCAAGTTCTAAAGTTTACAAGTCACCGGCACACTCATAGATTTGTGAATTTTGAAAAATCACAATTTTTGAAAATAACGTCATGTGTGCAGCTATGCAACTTAGACTTTAAACAAAAACATGCTAAAAATTTTAAATTTTGATATATTAAGCACATTTTAAGCATATTTTGAAAAGTTTAGGACAAGTAAGTGTTAAGTGTTCTAATTCTCCAATCCCCCCACTTAAGTTAAACAACGTCCTCGTTGTTTGTATCAAAGGTTAAAAACTGGAAAATAAAAGAATTAGAACAGAAAAACTCCCCTGAGATTTGCTCGGTATGATCCTCCATTTGTATTAGAGCAGAAATCATCTTTCTTGTGGATTAGAACGTTTAATCTTCATATTCAATGTATCCACAGGAAATGCAGGAATCTATAATACCACCAAGACTTTAAAACACACCTAAGTTAAGAAAGGTTCAAACTTGCATAATACATTAGTAGTTAGTAAAAATAAAACATAAAAATTAAAATTGAAAATCATCAGGTCAGTCGATGCGCCGTATCTTATGGAAGAAGATACGCCGTATCGAGCCTGGAATAAATACGGATCAGAATAGAAGATGCGTCGCATCCTTAACCAGGGATGCGCCGCATTGAAATAAACTGATAAAAAGTTTTAAAGTCGGAAATAAAAATGCAGAAAAATAAAATAAGATATGACCATTGCAGGAGATGCGTCGCATCTTAAGATTGAGATGCGCCGTATCCTCTGCGGCCTGACTGACTCGACTCAGAACAGAAAATTAAAAGATAAATCCGGGTTGTCTCCCGGTAAGCACTTGTCTTTATTCCAGAGTCTTCAAGTTAGACTCACGTTCAGCTCTTCACTCCAATACTTCAGGTTCAAACTCTACCACCTCGTTCTCATTATCCTCAATTTTATTATCAAAGTATTTCTTCACACGTTGCCCGTTTACTTTGAATATATAACCATTTTTATCGCATATTTCAATAGTTCCATAAGGATACACTTTCTTGACAACGAACGGACCCGTCCATCTTGATTTAAGTTTACCAGGATACATCTTTAATCTGGAATTAAATAGTAGCACTTTCTCTCCTATAGTAAATGTTTTATCCCCACGTAACCTTGAGTCATGCCATCTTTTAGTTCTTTCTTTGTAGATCTTAGTATTTTTGTAGGCCTCATCTCTTAGTTCATAGAGTTCGTTAAGTTCCATGAAACGGTTCTTCGTTGCAGCTTCCATATCCATATTACAATTCGTCAAAGCCCAATATGCACTTTGTTCAATTTCGACCGGTAGGTGGCATGCTTTTCCGTATACAAGACGAAATGGAGTGCATCCCGTTGGTGTCTTATAGGCTGTACGGAATGCCCATAAAGCATCATTTAACTTGTCAAACCACCCTTTCGGATTATATCCAGTCGTTTTTTCAAGAATTCATTTAATAGCCCTATTGGTTACTTCAGTTTGCCCATTGGATTGAGGATGGTATGCGGTGGAAATCCTATGATATACTCCATATTTTTGCAAGGCTCTTCCCAGATGATGATTACAAAAGTGTGTTCCCCTATCACTAATCAATGCTTTAGGAATTCCAAACCTAGAGAACAAACTTTGCAAAAATTTAAGTACTACCTTGCTGTCGTTTGTTGGCAATGCTTGCGCTTCGACCCATTTTGATACGTAATCAACAGCAACCAAAATATATTTATTACCTTTAGATTCAGGAAACGGCCCCATGAAGTCCAATCCCCATATGTCGAAAACTTCACATACATGGATATAGTTTTGTGGCATTTCATTTCTTGATGTTATATTCCCGGATCGTTGACACGCATCACATCCTTTTATATAATCTTTTGCATCATCCAACATAGTGGGCCAATAAAATCCCGCATCAAGGATCTTTCTTCTTGTGATGACTGCACCGTGATGTCCCCTCGTTGGCCCTGAATGGCAATGTGCCAATATTGCTGGGATGTCATCACCATCTACGCATCTTCGTATAATATTGTCAGGACATAATTTAAAGGCATAAGGTTCGTCCCAAATATACTCGCTAGCGCGGGTTAGAAACCTTCTTTTCTCGTCGGATGTTAGCCCTTTTGGAATTTCATTTGCAACAATAAAGTTTATAAAGTCGGCATACCATGGTCCATTACTATTGCTCTTAATTCCTATCATCATAAGGTGTTCATCAGAAAATTCATCAGCTATTTCCCTTTCGTCAAGCACCTCCATATCAAGGTTTTCAAGTCTAGATAAGTGGTCAGCAGCTAGATTTTCGGCACCCTTTTTATCTTTAATTTCAATATCGAATCCTTGGAGCAATAAAACCCACCTAATAAGCCTTGTCTTGGCATCCTGTTTATTGAACAAATACTTCAAAGCAGAATGGTCAGTGTAAACCATAGTTTTTGACAATATAAGATATGATCTAAATTTATCGAATGCAAAAACTACTGCTAAAAGTTCTTTTTCCGTGGTGGTGTAGTGTTCTTGGGCATTATTTAATGTTTTGCTAGCATAATAAATTGGCTTAAATTTCTTATCTATCTTTTGGCCAAGCACAGCTCCAACAGCATAATCACTAGCATCACACATTAGTTCAAAAGGCAAATTCCAATCCGGCGAAATTATAATAGGTGCGGAAGTTAGTTTTTCTTTAAGTATATTAAATGCCTTTTTGCAATCTTCAGAAAAATCAAACTTCGCATCTTTTAGCAATAATTGGGTCATAGGCCTAGATATCATTGAAAAATCTTTTATGAACCTACGATAGAATCCAGCATGTCCTAAAAAGCTTCTAACACCTTTTACATTAGTGGGGTAAGGTAGTTTGGCAATTACATCAATTTTAGCTTTATCAACTTCTATACCTTTCCCAGAAATCTTATGTCCTAACACAATTCCCTCTCTAACCATAAAATGACATTTTTCCCAATTAAGAACAAGGTTAGTTTCTTCACATCTAGCAAGCATTTTATCAAGTTTAAAGAGACAATCACTAAATGAGTTACCGAAAACCGAGAAGTCGTCCATGAAGACTTCCATAAAGTCTTCTACCATATCATGGAAGATAGCTGTCATACAACGTTGGAAAGTAGCAGGGGCGTTGCATAGTCCGAACGACATTCTCCTATAGGCGAAGGTTCCATAAGGGCAGGTGAAAGTCGTCTTCTCTTGATCCTCAGGGGCAATTGGTATTTGGAAGAAACCTGAAAAACCATCGAGAAAACAATAATAATCATGACCTGATAGTCTTTCTAACATTTGATCAATAAATGGAAGAGGGAAGTGATCTTTTCGCGTAGCATCATTGAGTTTGCGGTAGTCGATGCAAACTCTCCATCCGGTAACAGTTCTTGAAGGGATTAGTTCATTATCGTCATTGAGTACTACCGTCATTCCTCTTTTTTTTGGTACAACGTGGATAGGACTGACCCACGAGCTGTCGGAAATTGGGTAGATAAGTCCGGAGTCAAGTAATTTCACAATTTCATTTTTCACCACATTTTGGACTTTTGGATTCAAACGCCTTTGAGGTTGGATAGTTGGTTTGAATTCATCCTCCATAAGGATTTTATGCGTACAAAATGACGGGCTAATTCCCTTAATATCAGACATACTCCACGCTAATGCTCCTCTTCGTTTATACAGTACCTGCAAAAGCGATTTTTTTTTTCTTTTGGCGTTAAGTTAGATGCAATAATAACGGGCGAACTAGTGTTCCCATTTAGATAGGCATACTCCAAAGTAGAAGGGAGATCCTTAAGCACAGGTTTAACACTATTAATTTCAGTAGCACTAGCGGAATAAACTTGTTCTTTAATTATATCGCTGCTCTCATAAGATAGATGCGCCGCATCGATATTTTCGATGCGCCGTATCGCGTTACATACAGCAGAGTCAGCAGCTAAATTATAATCAATAGTATTCTCATCAACTTGATCTTCTATAGCAATTGTGTTTTCTAAATTTTTAAGCAGAAAAGAATCAAGCAAATTACTTTTTAACAATTTCTGAGTAAACTGACTAATCGTGTCATCAGAAAAATCGATATTATAGCATTCATCGTCATCGGATTTATCTTTACTCATAGATTGTTCCATGTTAAACTCAACCTCATCTTTTCCTATGGTAAGAGTTATCTTTTTATTAAAAACATCAATTATGGCTCTAGCAGTGGCTAAAAACGGTCGTCCTAATATTATAGGAGTTCTAGAATTTTCAGGCATATCGAGGATAACAAAGTCGATAGGTAATTCAAATTTATCAACTTTTATTAATATATTTTCAGCTATTCCTAATGGGTATTGTATGGACCTATCAGCTAGTTCTAAGCACATTCTAGTAGGTTTTGGTTCACCAAGACCTAATTTATCATACATAGAAGAGGGCATAAGACTTATACTAGCTCCTAGGTCGGCTAAAGCATTTTCAATATGCAAAATTTTAATTTGACAAGGAATAGTGAAACTCCCTGGATCTTTTTCTTTTGACGGAAGTTTGTTGAGCAATGCTGCTGAGCTTCTTTTCCCCATTGTTATGGTGCAAGCCTCTTCAAGTTTAGACTTGTTTGTAAGCAAACTCTTCAGATATTTAGCATATTTTGGCATTTGCACTAGGGCTTCCATAAATGGTATGCTTAGCTGCAGCTGCTTGAGATTTTCCAGGAATTTCTTTTGGTAGGCCTCTTCTTTCTCTTTCCTTACCCTATGTGGGAAAGGTAGTGTTGATCGTTTAGGTTCAACAGAAGGTTCTTCTCTGATTACAGGTTCTGGATTAGTCTCTTTTGG
This sequence comes from Artemisia tridentata subsp. tridentata, assembly GCA_021014915.2. Classification (NCBI taxonomy): domain Eukaryota; kingdom Viridiplantae; phylum Streptophyta; class Magnoliopsida; order Asterales; family Asteraceae; genus Artemisia; species Artemisia tridentata. The sequence goes on from CP139502.1 coordinate 361,351,235, forward strand.
TTGCTCTTGCTCAGGTGATAAAGATTCAGGGGAAATCTTGTTTGTACCGTCGTCCTCGGGTGTCTCTCCGATTTGAAAGGTCAACTTTCCGCCTCTAGTTGTAATCCCTTTCAAGTCTTGCTTTACCAAAAGAACCCTGTTAAGCACCGTTGACAATTGGTGCACTTCAATTGCCAATCCATAAATCATGTTGTTTTGTTCCTTTAGTAAAAGCTCATGACTGCCTTTGAATTCATTAATAAAGTTTCTTGCTTCATGATGTTCTTTTTCATTGGCTTGAGCGATTTGTAGTGCAAACTCTTCCATGGTAAGATTTCTTTGGGGTCTTCCGAACAAGTTGGGGAAAATATCGAACATTGTTCCTGAAAATTAAAGAGAGGTAGATTTCAAAGTAAAAGTTTCCAGGTATAAGGGTCAGAGTATTTTCCGTTCGGAGATAAATAAAAGTTGCTGATATCAGCAGACGATGCGCCGTATCTTATAATCGTTAAAATTAAATCAGACTTTATTCAGAAAATAGATACGCCGCTTAGAAATTAGAATGCGCCGTATCAATTTTAATTATCAAAAATCGATATTTATTTAAAATTAAATGCGTCGTATTAACAAAAGTTAATGCGCCGTATTTTCGTTACGTTTCAAAATATAAGATTTTTGATTCAGAAGATACGCCGTATCGATAGAGATCGATGCGTCGTATCTGTTTAATAATTCGAAAACTGTTTTTAATTAAAATAATAGATACGCCGTATCTGCTAAAGCAGATGCGTCGTATGGCGTTAACGTTTAGAAATTTTTTTTTATCAAAAACAGATACGCCGTATCTTGGGGAAAAGATGCGTCGTATCGAATTAATTAAACGCGTTGTATTTTATAAAAATTAAACGCAATACGCCGTATCTAAGAAATCAGATGCGCCGTATCGTTTGATTTAGCTCAGTACAACGATAACAGAACACACAAAAAATACGAAAAATAAAAATAAATAAAAGCACAAACGAAAATAAACACAAAGAAAAGCAAATAAATAACACACAAAAAAAAGAAAATATGCAAAATGTAGGGTATTCACAATGCAAGAAACACTTGTTTGAGGCCTTAATATGGATCGAATGAATAAGAACTAGTGAAAGAAAGTGAGAACTTCTAGTGAGAGAAAACTATGTGTATATTAGCTTGAAATGAAGTGAAGTTCCAACCCTTCCCTTGCAAGGGAAGGGGTATTTATACATACTACTTAATATGCCCCTAGTGGGCTGTGGAGAGAGCTGACAGAGGGTAAAGACCCGACCCACTCCACAATACTAATTAATAACTAATCTACTAATAATATTACTGATAATCCTACGAGCTATGATGAGCTAATAAGTACTCGGGGTGACCGAGTCTTCAGCTGAATATTCATATTCCTAACAATCTCCCCCTAAGGGAGGTCACCCCAGAAGTAATGTTCTGAATTTCAGCACTTCTTCCTTGGATCTTGACATCATAGCTCGTAACCATTGATTCTTCAATGTCATAGATTGTTGTGCAAACATCAGTGATCTTAAGATGACTTCTCTTTTGTCTTGGATGAACTTTGAGTAATCTTTGAAAGAATCATCCCACTTGAGTCTCCAAGTCATCTTTCAGTAGTAGTTCTCCATGTGATGAAATAGACATATAGCCGACATGCTCACACTATATGGCGTCATGATCTTCAGCATCAGAGTTTGCGGAAGCTGTGTTGAAGGTCTTTTGGGTGATCATGACTTTGTTGAATAACAATGATGATGTAGTGTGAACATGTTGTCGAGGATTGGCATCTTTTCTGCAACCAGCTACAACAGCAACCAGCTACAGCATTCCACAGCTACAATCGCCAGAAGTCCCTGCATACGACAGTTAGCAATAATTTGACCGGTACTTACAAGTTTGGACTTCGAGATAGTCAACAGCATATTGTGAAGACTCTCTCTAATCCTCACCAAGACCGTTCCTAAACGAAAACCCACAGAGGGCTTTTTAAGATTTTACCGTAGTAAATCAACGATTAGGTGAGTCGCTGGAGATCACTCCACGACTGTAGACCGGTTGAAACCGTCGCGACCACTAAGCGTAATCCACGAGGAATTACCGAAGTGACCTGCTATCAGGGCTGCTTGATGTTGACCCTGGCAGGAGTTTCCATTCAATCATTGAGAATTACATTTGTAGATTCTCTCATAAATGTTCTGGTAGATTGCTAAGATCTGCGTAGGACTCATGAGTTTACAACTGGTGTCCTTAATGTTGAACAACCAGTGTAGAAATAATTCGTGTCCCTATGAGATCTTATTATGCATCTCGTGGCTCTAGACTCGATAGTGCGTTTTGATTTAGTGAGCGGAGGCTGGAGAGAACTGCCACCTTTTCAATATCATCTAACTCGGAGTGAGAGAGACGATAGAAATGTATTGAACTCCATGACAATTGAAACAAGAATCCTTTGAGGGACCTTGAGTGGCTAGGGAGGGTTGTGCAGCGTATCACTGGGTCCATGATACTTTGTCTTCAATGCCAGCAATCAACTAAGTGATTCTGACAGCATATGTATTGACCCGGTTTCTGCCTAAGTTGTAAGGAGGGCTATTTCTTTTCACCCTTTATCTTTACAATTCTTTTTCATTCTTCAACCCCTTCAGTGCTTACCGAGACTTCATAACTAACACCTTGTTGGGTTTGTTCCAGTGTTAGCTCCATCTCAGTCGGCACTCTTCCCTTAATCACACTTTTCTCCTTTTTAATCATACCTAAGGACTTCTACACTAACTAGTGGATTGTCCCTGGGTAGATCCCTCCGGCTCTGGCGGGATCGTGGGAACTTGTACCTAACCTTACCATCCTTATAACTCCAATATATGAAATACAATGGTCGGTCTTTGGTGTTCTTCCACAATTGCCAAATCAAATCTTTGAAAAATCTCTCAAAGTGTTCATGATTCTGTAACACATTTTTGCAAACACTTGAGAGTTTTATATTTTTCAAATGCTCCCCCTTAACATGTGCTCGAATAATTGTTTTATAAATTTGCACATGTCAGTTGAAGCTCGCACTTTTGAATTGATCCACTTTCAGTGAACATGACCGATTCGAGACACGCTTACATCACTAGTTAGACTAGCTTGAAATTATTACCCGGCCTGGTCAAGTCCACAGAAAGTTTCTCGAAATGGTACACTCTACTCAGATACGTCTTTTTCGAGACACGCTTACATCACTGGTTAGACCAGCTTGAAATTATTACCCGGCCAAGACGTATCCTTTCGATTGATGACAGTTCAAGTTTCGTCAATTCATTGGTTATTTCTGAGTCACGGTCGTATGAGATGCCAAATCCTTTGTTTCCACAAAACATTTGCTCCCCCTCAATATGTGCATTGATATACAAAAGAGTTTAGCACATATGGGAGAACGTACATTATACTTTCCAAAACATCACATTTTCATCAGGTTTCATATTTAAATCACATTCTCTCCCCCGATCAAAAATTTTAAACCTTTTGAGATTTGTGATCCCAATTGATTTAAATAATTTAGAAAACATGGGAGAAAATGTGGTCAGGTTTAACATGTTCTGATGATGAAACATACTTTGCTCCCCCTTAATCTAAGAGGGAGATTCACTGCTCATTTTGCACAAGATAACTTTTATGACACAAATGATATTGACCTTTTTTGCGCAGATGATGTAATCACCCGCTTTTCTGAGTTAGTAGTCAACATCAATTATCCATCCACCAACAAATCTTTCGCAAATGTCGTTGATCCCCACTTGGCGAGACCAAAATAGATGAATGGTGGTGGTGATGACGGTGTTGTTGTTGTTGTTGTTGCCGATGTTGTTGTCGTGGTGAATTCTGAGCCAATCAATAGAGTTTGAACGTCTGATCACATGGTTAGAGCTGGAACTGGCACATTCATATTGGCTATGGAATCTGCATAAGAATATCAACACAGATATACATACATACAGATACACTGTTCCTTAATAGCTACCCTTCAGCAGCTTGCCACATTATAATACCAAGTTCATCTTATAATCAAACCACAATCAGGAACTACGTCAAACCACTATCTAGCATGAAGAGCAAATAGCAATCATGAACATGGCAATTCACACAGATTTCAATATTCAATTCAGGATCTTAGGAACATGATTCTAACATAATAGATATATACCTAAGGATAACCTGAGAACATATGCACTATTTCAACAACAATTAAGCATCAATCGACTTAACAAAAGTCAAACAACCTTTGAAACTCATTCATTTAGATCATACAACTGTCATTGGAGTATTCAAAAACATCAAACACAACTGGTTTTTCTAACTTCTTTTAGGTTTTGAGTCTTAAGGTGTTTAGGGGATTACACGAGGATTCCAAAGTAACACAAATGAACCTTCTAGATACATAAAGCTAGGAAACTATAAGCAAATTGCACATAATGTCCTAAACTTTCTAGCAACTAACACGTTTGGCCATTTGATATAAAGTTTTAGCAAGATCCTCTTCAACTAATACCCCATTAACTACAAAACCATTTCTAACAAGTATGATTTAACCAATAAATCCGTTTGATGATATAAAATTTGAATTCACTCTCCCCCTCAATCAATGACCCTTATTCTAGTTAAAGATTTGTAGTCGTTGATTGAGTGACAAATTTTATGCATAATCCAAGAGTAAAAGAATTTCAGGCAACACATAATCACCAAGTGTCTCACAAATAATTTTTAGAAGAATCATTGAATGAAAACTATTTGTATTCAAAGAAGATTTCTCTTCTTTTTCAAGAAATGATGCACTAAAACGTACATCAGATCGAAGAAACATGGATATAAAGTAATCCATGCCCAGGTGAACATCACCCAGTTGGAGGAACAGCCGTCTTTTTGGCGACGTGCTTTCCCCAATATGAAGTGCGGGTTGCTATCTAAAGTAATAGCAAGCCATTTAGACATGTTTTAACCATCCATTTTAACTTCTGCTCGAGCTTCATTTAAAGACCCGTGCCATAATTGAATGACATTTCTAAGTCCGTAAATGTTATCGATAAACAGAAGACATGCCTAGGTGAAACTATTTTTGGTATTTTCTATTTTTCAATTTTTATGGTTTTTCTGGATTTAAGATTCTCTATTTACAATTAGCAAGATTTCTATATATCTATTTACAAAAAAGGTATAAGAATAGAAAAAGAATGTAAGAAGCAAAATATATACAAGGATACAAACCAGAAACCATTAATCCTCAGCATTCTGAATCTTTTCCGCATTCATCACTTGACTTGCTGAAGAGCAATGTGAGCACTTTTAAATAGGGATTGATTCTGGCTTTTCACTCTCCCCTAATTAGTGCTCTCCCCCAATCTGACAACCTTTCTGATGAACACCCATAATAGGAAGAAGACTTTGGATGAACGCCCAAAATATGAAGAAGTCTTTAGATAACCAAATGCATGCCGTCTTTAATCTTCTAACACTCCCGTCCTTGAGTGACGCCGTCAAAAACCTTAGGCATCTTTTCGGTAGTTTAAGTTGAGCCTCAACTGAAATCTAGCTTAACCCCACAACTCATCAAACAAGAACTGTCATGAGGTTAAGTTAAAATCAAGTTGGACCTAACCTTAAACTACAGAACAACTTGAACCTAACTTAACTCCACAACTCATCAAACAAGAACTGTCATGGGATTAAGTTAAATATCAAGTTGTAAGAAAAGAGCTCAACATTTTTTGAATGTAGAGAAGACTGTAGACTCGACCTTCTTCAGGATTGCCCAATGTGGAGGAACAGAATACCAATCATCTTCATCTCACCCAATGCCTTCCAGTAACCTTACATGTAACCCATCAGCCCGCAGCATACACATGAGATGATAACTCCCAACAGAGAATGTAGAATAGACTGACGACTCGACCTTCTTCAGTCTTACGTATAACACCAAAGTAACAAGTTGAACCACTGATCATCTATAGTATGTATCCATCCTTGGATATTAAGCCCTGATCACTTGAACCTGTTGTGCGTCCTTGATGTACACATTCTCTCTCCCCTGATGGTTACGATTAATCAGCCCATGACGTAACAGTGAAACGTAAATACCAAGGTAACAAGTTGAACCACTGATCATCTCTGCGGTTCTCAACACCGGAATATATGATTAAGCCCGATCACGTGAACCTGTTGTGCGTCCTTGGTGTACACATTTCTCTCCCCCATGATGGTTACGATTAATCGGAATCATCATCATGATGTGTACATGTAGCCCAATGACGTATACATGAAGCATTGACTAGAAACCCTTTGTTGCTGATTGAACCAGTCCGTGAGAATATATAGATTAGCATTCCATGACCATGTTCTTCAACACCTTGATAGACGGAAGAAGTAGTGTTGGAGAAACATGGTTTGCACGACTCCTGAACTGACGTATTCAGGAGTCGTATGACCATTTCTCAATCATCAACCAACATGTAGAATAATATTCACCCTTCCCCCCCCCCCCCTCAAAAATTTCATATGCCTGCTAACTGCAATTTTTGATGATTGAACTAGTGAATATGAATACCATCAACGGTAAGTAGCTCCACTTGACGGTTCTTGAAGACTGACATGTTGTTTATTCACCCTTTCCCCCCCTCAAAAATTGCATATGCTTGTCAACTGCAATTTTGGTTGAACAAGTGAATAAGAATATACTCCAATGTGCGCCGATCCACTTGAAGACTGAATAAGCATGGAAAGAGCATGAAACTTGTTGATGAGAATGGCCATAAATAAGAAGATTTCTCTTCTTCCAAAGATAAAGCGCACTGAAGCGTACACCTTTCTTTTCTTTGAGGAACGAGGCTTGAACAGATGTATTCAGACATCATTATGATGAAGAGCGAGGCCTGCACTGAAGTGTACAGACGTCATAATGTTGAAGAGCGAAGTCTGCACTGACTTGTACAGACGTCATAATGATGAAGAACGAGGCCTGCACTGAAGTGTACAGACGTCATAGACATTGAAAAAACGAGGCCTGCACTGAAGTGTACAGACGTCATTGTCGTTGATGTTCATCAAGCTTGAATTGTTTGAACCCCTACATCGTGAGGTATCACTCTTTTCGGCACCCAAACCCTGAGTCTTTCCTTAATAGGAGGGAACGATGTACCTGCACTTAAGTAAAGACTTCCTGCATTGACATTAAGAGTTTTTTTGCATTTATATGGGTTAGTGATATCAGCAGTTGAGCCATTTGGGGTTACACTGTCAATCTTGGTTCTACACTCAGTGAACATCTTTCTACAAGGTATCCATCTAAGACCCACAATCTTAAAAGTTCTACCCGTTGGTATCCACCTAAGGCACGATCTAGGAGTGTGTGGTTTCTCACGTACAGTGGATGACTTGTTTAGAGAAGACATTTTTCCTACATCGATCTGCCTACCAGGTTTCTGAGTATGACTCTTTGGTTCTACGGGCTTGTTGTTGTTTCTAGTCTTAGAGTATTGAACCTTAGCACGGGCATTCACTTCCTTCAGGAGTTTTGTTATACAATCATCATGGGTTGCATTGAAAACACATTTATGACAAGTCCAGCAAACAAAGTGTTTGGAATCAGAAAAAGATCTAGGGTTCTTAGAGTGATCGGCTACGGGAATTGCCTTAATTGGCACGCAGCTACTCATAGAAACAGGCAAATTCCTAGTCTTTTCATGTGAGTTTTTCTTAGCTTCCACTAGGTTTTGATTCTGAACAATGTCTTTATGTCTAACATGTTCCTTTGGTGTCACAAGTGACACACGCATTGAACTAATCCTAGAAGAACTAGATGCACTCATGTGATGTGGTTTTGCAACAGCATATTCCTTTTCACTAGGTCTAGACTGTGAAGTGACTGGTTTTGACAAAACTTTTTCCGCATCAACTTGGGAGGCAAACCGTGTTTTTGAAACATTTGACCGTTCAGATCTAAACGCTGACAGTTGTCTAACAACTGATTGGTTCCTAAGTGGTGGTTTCCCCAAGATTGATGGTTTTGCAAACTTAGTGTTCACATCATTTCCATTCAGTTTCCTCAATTCGTTTTTCAACGATGCAATCGCAAAACCCTTTTCCTGAAGTTGAGCCTTGAATTCATCATTTTTGGCAATCAAAGAGGTAATTTGCTCTACATTCTTAGTTTTCGTTTCTTTGATTGTATCACTCAGTTCTTTGCAATGAATTTTCAAAGACTCATTTTCATTAATTAATTCAGCCACTTTATGTTCAAATTCAGCATTTGTAGTCGCAATAACATCCTGTTTAGCTTTAACTTCATTACACATTTCACGCATCTCAGACAACCGGTTTTTCAAGTTTTTGATCGTCACATTTTTGGCTTGTAGCTGAGCTTTCAAATCGTTTATTATAAAAAAGTCACGGAATTCAGGAAGTTCCGGATTTTTACATGGTAGTTTAGTTTGAATACTTTCTTCCTTTTGTTGTATTGATATTTCAAGATCAATACAATGTTTTTCAAGTTGTAAAAATTTGTTTGAAAGTTCATCAAAAACTTCTTTTTCAACCATATCATTTGATTTGGAAGACTCAACTATAAGCGAATAACTTGACGCATCATCATGATCAGCATCCTGATCAATTTCTCCCCCCTTATGACTCATATTTGTTGACTCAGAGGTGATATTGCTATCAGTCTTTTCCAACAGATATGTGTCATAAGTAGGTTTACTTTGATCAGAATGTTGATGTTCATTAGCAAGGACATTATGTTGAACAGTTAAATGTACCTCAGCAAATGGCTCTTGGTCATTTACTGGTCCGATATCAGCATCCACAACATGTATGATATGAGTCACATAACTGCTGCTACCGTCATGCGTGTCTGATTCTGTTCCATTTCCCACATGTTGAGCCCTTTCATCAATGAACCCCTTAACATTACTCATAAGTTGAAGTAATGTCCTTCTGAACACGTCAACCTCGATTCCAGTGTGATTAGCAAAACACTTTTCCGTCATTTGACTGTCATAATCATGATCCAAAGGGAATTGCGAATCAATGAAAAATTGGAGTTGGTTGTTGATCACACAAAAAGCAGCCATGGATCCGTCTTCAGAAAATTCTCCTTTGTCAAGTTGTTGTTCAAGTTGATCCAAGTATAAAGTCATTTTGACTGTGAAATCATGTACATCTTGACTAAAGAGTGTTGTGAAAGTCCGCGTGTAACCCATCCCGTATTCAGGTTTCTCAAACAGAACTGTGAGATGTGAATGAAATAGACGAAAACATTCAATGCGACTTTCCTTTGCATTAAGCACCATAAGTGACTGATGAAGCTTTTTCTCTTGTGAATTCGGGCACGAAGATTCCACATTGGTATTATCAGAATCACCCACGTTTATTTGTTGTACAGAACTGGAAATCTTTTGTTTATCATATGTGTCGTACAACTTGAGTACCTCAGATATGAAGGAATCTGAAGTAGCAGACATGATGTAAACGTGCACGGGATTTTACAATTCTATGATTTAAACCGAGAAATAGATTCTTTCGCGGGATTTTACAAAAATCAAGAATGAACCGTGAAGTGATGTTTGATGTGTGTTATGATTAGTGATTGGGTAGACTTGTTGATCTGTTGTTTAGTTGTGATTTGGTTTGATTGATGCAAGTTGTTATGGTGAAATTATGGTCTGAAAACTTCACAGCTCGATAACTTCTTTCTGGAGCGATTTCAGGCTTCGAAAGTTGGGTTGAATGAATAAATTTATTCAAGGTGTCATTCTCCTCGGTATCACGGTCGTTTTGACAGGTCGTGGGCTAAAAACGGAGTTACGGTTCAAAAGTTATAGCTGTTTGAAGTTTTGACGTACAGACAAACCGCATAGACAAACCGCGTAGACACAAACCGCATACACACCTCAGAGACAAACCGCGTAGACACAAACCGAGTTCACGCTGCAGAGACAAACCGCGTAGACACAAACCGAGTTCACGCTGGAGAGACAAACCGCGTTGACACAAACCGAGTACACGCTGCAAAGACAAACCGCGTAGACACAAACCGAGTTCACGCTGCAGAGACAAACCGCGTTGACACAAACCGAATACGCTCCTCAGAGACAAACCGTGTGGATACAAACCGAGTTCACTCTGCAGATACAAACCGCGTAGACACAAACCGCGTACGCGCCTTAGACACAAACCGCGTAGACACAAACTGCCAAACACGTCACTTTCAATGCTATTTGTCCTTTTGCCTAAGCTAGTAATAAGACAAACCGCGTTCTCGATGGGACACAAACCGCGTTCAAGAACACGTCCAACGTACACAAACCGCACCCAAGAACACTTGGATAAAAACACTCGAATCACCCCAAAAACACCACACAAACCTTAAATCTGTGAATCCAAGCACCAAATACTACTCTTATACTGTTCCTAAGCTAGAAAGTACAAGATATAACAACTTCTAATCACTAAACAAAGCACAAAATGAAATTAATGTAACTTATCAAATCGAACTAAAAAGCCTCAAAAACTAGACAAATCCGTGAATACCAACTCTCATGGACCTAACCTTGGCTCTTGATACCAATTGTAGGGTATTCACAATGCAAGAAACACTTGTTTGAGGCCTTAATATGGATCGAATTAATAAGAACTAGTGAGAGAAAGTGAGAACTTCTAGTGAGAGAAAACTATGTGTATATTAGCTTGAAATGAAGTGAAGTTCCAACCCTTCCCTTGCAAGGGAAGGGGTATTTATACATACTACTTAATATGCCCCTAGTGGGCTGTGGAGAGAGCTGACAGAGGGTAAAGACCCGACCCACTCCACAATACTAATTAATAACTAATCTACTAATAATATTACTGATAATCCTACGAGCTATGATGAGCTAATAAGTACTCGGGGTGACCGAGTCTTCAGCTGAATATTCATATTCCTAACACAAAATAGTACAATGAATGCAAATTAATCTAATACACAACAGAATTAGCGGTTAGATAAAAAAAAAATAATTAAAAACCTAATTAAAATACTAATCAAATTAACAGATAATAACAATTCACTCCCCGACAACGGCGCCAAAAACTTGATGCGTGCGATGTGTCGTTGCGGTTTAGCAGTATTAATGCCTACTCAAGTTTTAAATTTATATTTAGCCGACTTATCAATAACACACACACTTAACGAGCAGTGTACCCGGTCAGTATGAATATAATGGTAAGTAGAGTGTCGATCACTAAGAGTGGAACGTATTATCTCGTTATTCTAATCAGTATTTTAATATATTAAGTTAGCTATACAACCTAATCTAACGCAAGGGGGTTCAGCCTGAGAGACTGGCACGATTTGGTTGCAATAAAATAATAAACTAAACCAATAGGCACGAATCAGCGAATAGCACACACGTACACAGATAAATACTTGAGACAATAAGAAGATCTGTCCTGATAGATAAGTAGTTTGTCACTTGTTTTATTGCTAGTCTTATATGAAGTGTATAGTTCGATGCAACGCACCGAGATTAAGTCCTTTCTCGTTGGTTCTAATCTTATCGGCGAGTAAACCCTTAATGATTACTTATGACTATCCTATTTATCTTTCTTCCTACTTTTCTACAGACCATAAAATGCATAGGCGATCTAATAAATAGGCGAGGGCAGAGGCATGGCGACCCGATCAACGCTCAGCTAGACACAGAGGTTATCAATGCACTAATAAAAGTCACCAAAGACATCAACATATAAACTTTAATTAATGAGAAAGCAGTTTTAAGGGAGTGCAATCTTTCAGTTGTCACATTACACAAGCCACCAATCTTGATGAATTAAAGTTTACTAACACAATAAAACAAAACTACTTAATGAATTAAACACATGCAGCACCTTCTTACAGCTCTTGTATCTTCGTTTGGGTGTGTCTTGTGCTGCCTATTCGTCTGAATTCGTCCTAGGTTTCTGTACTTCGTATATAATATTATCTCCTTCGAATTCGTCTGGTCTTGGGGTATTTATAGTTTCTGTCTGAGGGTAAGATGCGGCGCATCTAGTAAGTAGATGCGGCGCATTGACTTAACTTCGCGTGGGGTCCAAGATTAATATATTCAGGAATATTCGTACACCGCCAGAAGATGCGGCGTAACTCCATAAATAGATGCGGCGCATGTCCTCTTGTATCTTGGATCGTATCTGGTGAAATATTGATAGTGATGCGCCGTATGTAATAAGAGAGATGCGGCGCATCTGGAGCAGAATGTCTTGATCTTGTACACTTCAGTAGACTCTTAACTTTCTTGCTTGTTTTGCTCCATAATTGGTCCAAAATCGCCAAGTTTCACCAAACGCTTGTTTTTATCTGAGAATTACAAAAGTAAACGATTAAGTATCAATCCTCATACATAATATAATAAAACAAGTCAAATAATTAGGATAAATGATAGTAATAAAATGTACTTATTTGAGTTCATCAGTACCGGATAAAGAGTAAGCGACGTGTAAAGGTTTTCTCCGCCTAGAAGGGAGCTTGTTTCTTAGTGAAGAAAAACTCTCGAGTTAGAGGCTTGAGGAGTGGAGTAGGGCAAGGAAGAGAGTCCTTGTAGACGAACCACTATAAACATTTTGTTGTGTGGATTGATCTTTCCTCTCTTTACTTCTTTACTTATATTACTTGTTTGTGTGCTTGATTGTTTACTTTACTTTAGAATCACGTTAAGTATACAAAGCGAATTAATTTTAAAACGGTAAAAACTATTCAACCCCCTTCTGGTTTTCCATAAAATTATTGTAATGATCTGTAATTCAGTGGGAGCTACAATCTTTGTCATCTTGGTAGTAACCCAGATTATCTCTAGAATGTCTTGAGATAATTACTTTCCAATAGTAGACACTTGTGTTTTTAAGGATAGTCATGTACGTTTCCTTACTAGACAATGTGATTCTATATCTACTAATTATGATAATATCTATGACACAATCATATTGATCACATAAACAAACGAGTGACGTGTTTTTTATCTGATACATGATGTTGTTCCATGCACAAGTGGGAGAAATCTTTATTGTGTGCAAGGTACAACACATAGGAATATGATTTAAAGGATTCTCTTGACTGCAAGGTAAGAGACTAACGTTCTAATGTGACTTATTCACATCTAATCCAAGAAACACTTGGTGTTGCAATTTACGTTATGTGAGAGCTTAGCTAGATTGCAACAACAAGGTAAATATCCATGTTACGTGAGACCGTATCTGGAAAATTTACAGTTTCTAAATTAGATACCTATTAGAACAAATGTCAATATGAAAATAAGGTAATTACTTCATTTGAATATTTATGTAATTTTGTAATGACATAAAATAAGTGAAGTAATAAATTAACTTGAAATTACTATTGAAACCAAGAGATGGTGTTCATAATTACTTTAGTTAAACATGTTTATGTTTCATTGTAAAGATATAAACATGAAGTCTTTTAATTGTTACAAGACTTATAATAAAGTAAGACGTTAACTTGTTATGTTTTTTAATTAAGACATATACAAGAAGTCATTGAGTTGATCAATGATTTATAACGTATAGTGGGATTATAACAGTTTATGTTTTCTTGTTGAGACATGGACATGAAGTGACTTGGTCAAAAAGTACTTATGTTATATAACATGCAATTGGCTTGAAAATTCTATTACACCATTAAGTTGACTTAGTTGGTGAGTAGATAAGCCAAACGAAATATATTTATCTTACATATTGTAAGATTGTCTTACAATATTAATCCTATTGAAATAAAAATGTTTATGGTATATTCAGTTAGGAAAATCAAACTCTTGTTATATTGTTTGATTAAAGATAACCATGACTTCTTTTTTTCCAAAAGTTATCAAGGTTAGAAAATTGAGTATAGATTGGATATACTCAATAAGACTCTAATCTAGAAGATTAATAAGACACTATTTTGTTATGGAATGTGATGAATCACATTAAGTCTTAAAATGAAGTTCTGAATTTGTTAAACTACTTATGAGTAGGTTATTAACAAACTAAATGACAGGAATTGTCAATATGTATTTGTAATGTCCCAAAAAAAGAACATTGTATTGTTACTTTATTTGTTAAGTATTTATAGATAGTCTATAAATTACAAAAAGCAAGTGGAAGTTTTTATCTTGAAAATATAAAATTACAAGATACATAATCTTATAAAACACACTAGTGAAAATCATGATAAGGCTAAACATGTAAATGATAGACCTCAAGATGATGGAATTCTCATTCATAGATCCGCAAAGATATCTCAGTTATTTGATTAATATAATGAGGATTATATTATGATGCATTACCAAATATTGAATTGGGTAAATTACTCATACTATGAATGTTAAAGATGTTGTCCATAAAGATAATCAATTTTTGGAAAATTGGTTTATCTTAATTCTTGATAGTTAGACTAGAGAATGAAGATGAGTTTCTTTAAAGATAAGGTAGCCCTAGTGGTTTAAATCTTTGTGTAGAAATCATATGGACAATATTGTACACATATTTTAATGCATGTCTTATGACAAAATTATTAATCATACTTAAGCAATTAACTATGATTGAATATTCTTTTCTAAGCACATTAAATATACAAAGATGGTAATTGTCAAACTCATTTTCATGAATATGAAATTTGATAATGGATTATTAAACTCCTTCTTGTATAATTACTTAAGCGATGACGGTAAGTAATTAAGAGTTTTATGAATTCATATAATCTTTGAAAGTGTACAAAATGTAAGAATTCAAGTATGGATAAATGCATGCATCTAGGAGATGAATCTTATGTTTAAATATTAAATCCAAGTTTTGATTTATAATTTAAAATAAGATAACTCATAAGTATTCCTGAAAGCTAGTGGGAGTATTATGTTTACTTTCTTAATTCATGTATGTTGGATAACATATAGGAAGTAACATTTCATATAAGTTAAATGTTAAGGCTTATGTCACAACCCGTAATTTCAGGCCATTTTTTCGAACCTCGACAATTTACTATTCACGAGTTACTATTCACTATTTACAATTCATCGATCACTATTCACTTTTCACTATTCATCGTTTTCGAGGTCAATTTGATATTTTGAGAAACCTTCGGAAATTTTACTATTCACGCGACACTATTCATTCCCGGAGAAAATTTCCGTTCATCATCAGCATTCATTAATTCGTAAACCTAGTTTACGAGTGTTCAAAAATCCACGTAACCAGTTCGGTTTAGCAGTGAATTCATGCATTTCAGTTAAGGACACATCATATAGACTCGGGTAGTCTACATAACATCAGTATCATCATCAGTATATTAGTTCATGCACGGACATGCATCATTTTAATTTACGTATGTTTAATTATTTTAATTAACATTACCACTCCGTCATTACTACTGATATTATACCCAATACTCCCGATAATGATCATAGTATATTTTTCTACTAAATTTAATAATATAGAGATGATATTATTAATTTACCCGGTGTTTTTAAACCAATAGCTATAATTTTCGTTAGGAGCTTATAACTCCGTCAGTTTACGAAAATTCAACCCGATAATTATTCTGACACCCGATTCTTGTCAGGAATATATTTTTACAATTTATACAACTTCGTCGCATTTTATTTCGCTTCGTTATTATTTATTTCAAGACAACCCGGTACCCGATAACACCCAAAGTGTACACATAATCAACTAACTTGTACAATATATGCAAATATCTTACTTTTGCCCAAAATTCTACCCAAAACCCACGCCCCCTCCATGTGATGTCTTCCAATTTCTTTTCACTAGCCATACCTCATTAATGGGATATGTTTTTATTTTATTTCTACAACACATTTGTATAACAATTCATTAGCTACAAAGATCAACCAATCACTCTTCTTTCTCACCTATCATCCCACGGCAGCCCTAGAACAACCAAGGAGATCCAAAACTTTTCAAGAAACAAGTGCTTATCTAGTTCCTTACATGATCCTTGTTAAGGTTTTGAAATAAAAACCTCAAGGTTTTCATCCATTTCTCTTTAATCTCCATCTATATTGTAAGTAACCTCAAGAACACTTATTTTTCATATTTTACTTTCATTTGATCTATGTGATCATGTATTTTCAAGTGGTTTTAGTTAAAAGTGCAAGATTACATATGTTATGATACCATTTTTCTTCAAAACTATCTCTAACACTAGATCTATAGTTTTATTAACATCCTCATGAGATTCACCAAGGTTGGTGATTTTTAGGACCCCATGACACCCTAAGAAGGTGTATGGTAGGATTTGCGAACTTGTGGAGTTGATATGAAGTAGTTTGATCAAGGTTTAGACTAGAAAAATGTATTGTTAACACATATATATACCTACTGTCCCAAAAATGAAAATCTGGAAAACTCAGAATTTTATGAAACATTTTGGTCTCAATATTCAGAAAATACATTCAAAAACGAACACGTGGGCGCTTGAATCACTAAAAACCGACTTATAACGAAGAAGTTATGAATTATTGAAGTTACGTGACGAAAACTATTATTTCAGAAAATTAGGTGCTGATTGCCGAACTTTAAGAGCTAAAATGAGTCGTTAGCCGTGATCTAGATGAGCCGAGCCATCGAAAATATGTTAGTTTATGTTTTGACGAACCTGTAGATATAAAGAACGTACAAAACGGGCTTATAACGAGCAAGATATACACGTTTAAAGCCCGACGATTCACATATACTTTTGACAGCCCACTCTTTAGAAAATGTTCTAAGTACAAAAACTAGTATTTTTGCAAGTCGTCAAGTTTATCACTAACACTTATCGAGCTATATTTCATGACTAGTGGTATGTGCTTAAACACATACCATTTCTCGACCAAAACCGGACCCAAAAAGACCAAAAACCCGACCAAATTGCCAAATATATTGTGTTTTTGTGTTTTTCATTGACGCATCATGCCACCGCTTGGTTTGATCGTCTTCCCAAGAACTCCATTCGTAGTTTCGATGAAATGGTTACGAAGTTCTTGGCGAAATATTTCCCACCGTCGATGGTGACGAAATTAAGGAATGAGATTAGCAATTTCCGTCAGCTTCCCGATGAATCATTGTTTGAGGCATGGGAACGCTACAAGTTATCGATTGATCGGTGTCCGAACCACAATATGTTATTGGTCACTATTATAGATACCTTCTATAATGGTTTGACATTACGACACCGTGATACGATTAATGCTGCTGCCGGTGGTACGTTTATGAAACGTCGACCCGAAGAGTGCTATGATCTTATTGAAAACATGACCGCCCACCATAATTTTTGGGATTCCTCTGCCGAGAGGAATGAGTCAACAAGATCTAGCACTGATTCTTCTACCTCCGAGATAGCCGCTCTTTCTAAACAAATGAATGATTTGTCTACGGCTATCTTGAGAATTCATCAAAATCAGATTTCAACTCAAAACAACAACAATCAAGTCAATGTTGTTAATCATAGTTGTGAGACATGTGGTGGTCCACATCAGTATTTCGAGTGCCCAGCCGCCGGTGGCTACACTCAAGAGAATGTTTATGCTGCTACGGGAACCTACAACACGGGTAGTAACGGTTACCAACCCCAAGGTGACCGTAATTTGCTCAGCTACCGTTCTAATAACTTCCTCGGACCACCCGGTTTCCCACCAAATCAAAATCAGCAAGTGCAAAACCGCAATGTTCCAAATAATCAAAATCAAAATCGGGGCAATCAAGGTTATCAAAACCAAGGGAATTATAACCAAGCCCCGAATCAAGGAAATTTTCAAAATAACAACCATGGTTTTGTTCAAAACAACCGTGGGCCAAATCTTCCAAACAATCAAAATCAAGGATTTGTGCCAAACCCATCGCCCTCGGATGAGTTATTAAAGCAATTCATTCTTCAAAACCAACAACAACAAAAGAAACAAGAGGAAATGAATAGAATGATGATTAATCAGATAACCGAATTGAACAAACGTTTAAATGATCGACCCTCGGGTTCGGGTACTACTACTCTTCCAAGCAACACGATCGCCAACCCGAGGGGCGATGCTAAGGCGATCACTACTAGGAGCGGTGTTTCATATGATGGACCCACGGCTTCGGCTACCTCTTCTTCTCTACCTCCCAAGGTAGTCGTCCGTGAGACCGAGGCGACCAAGGACATGGAACCTCCTACTAACAACGGAGGAACCAAAGACGTCCAACCTCCGGTTGTCAACCCATCTGAACCAGAAGTTGTGCTTGAGCCCGAAAAAGCTCCCGTTAAGACCACACTTCCTTACCCTTCAAGAATGAATGATCAAAAGCTCCACGATAAAGCTTCGAGTCAAATGGAGAAATTTTTTCAAATTTTTCAAGAGTTACATTTCGACATAAGCTTCGCGGATGCTTTGCTTCTGATGCCTAAGTTTGTTTCCACCCTCAAAAGTTTGTTGAGCAATAAGGAAAAATTATTTGAAATGACAAAAACTCCAGTGAACGAAAACTGCTCCGCGGCAATTCTCAAAAAGCTTCCGGAAAAGCTTGGAGATCCCGGAAAATTTCTCATCCCATGTGAATTTCCGGGAATGGTTGAATGCCACGCCTTGGCCGATCTTGGTGCGAGCATCAACCTAATGCCGTTGTCAATCTGGAAGAAATTGTCTCTACCCGATCTCACCCCCACTTGCATGACCCTCGAGCTTGCGGATCGTTCCATAACCCTTCCTAAGGGTGTAGCCGAGGATGTCTTTGTCAAGGTGGGGCAGTTCCATTTTCCAGCAGATTTTGTGGTAGTTGATTTTGACGCCGATCCCCGGGTTCCTCTCATTCTCGGAAGATCATTCTTGAGGACCGGGCGTGCTTTGATCGATGTTTATGGTGAAGAAATTACTTTGCGGGTCGATAAGGAAAAAGTTACGTTCAATATTAATCCAAACTCGAAACCTCAAACCGACAAATGCAATGTCGCTACGGTTGATCAAAAGTCCGATCCCGTAATTGCTCCTAAAAGAGTTGATCCAAACCTTTCAAGATTCACGGTCAAGAGTATGTCAGAAAAACGTGCTGAGCTCAAGGCTATGAAAATCAATCCTGGATCGAGCAAATGGTTTGAGTGTTGTGCTACAAATGCTAAGAGTGTTCTTGACGACGATGATAAAGATGAAACGGAGACTACAACGGAAGCGGTGGAAATTGCTAGCTCTAAGAGCACACCTCTTGTCCCACCTCCAGAACAAGTCTATCACATCGAGATTCTTAATTCCGACTCTTCCCATCTTTCTCCTACGATGGAAGAAAATGTTATCTCTAGGGAAGAGGTCGAGGTGTTCTTTGATAAAACTCCAATTTCTCCGGAAATTGTTGAGACTGACAGTGATCCGGGGGAAGATAATTCATTAAAAATAATTGATGAACCGTTCCTTTCCCTTCCCCCGGAAGATGTTTATGAAGAAGTTATTCTTGAAGAAAAGCCATCAGATCCTTTGGAGCTCGAGCTCGAGGATACTTGTACCGATTATGAGAGTTTTACGTTTGACACGGCTAGTGGCAATCCCACTTCTGATCTCAATCTTTCTATCCCATCTTTTGAAGCCTTCTTCTTCGATATTGATCATTCGGAGGAGACGAGTAGTGGCAGTACCACTTCTCATGCTCATATCTCTCCTCCCGAATATGAATCATTTCATTTTGATATGAATGATCTTTATCTCGACAAGTTCTCCGATGAACTTTCTTTCTTTCTATTTCCTCCGGAATATGATAAATTTTATTTTGATCTGGAGGAAGATTCTAGTCTGGGGGGAGGTATACCTTCTCATGAAGATTTCATCCCAACCCTCCCGCCCGAGACTTTTGATAAAATTTCTGCTGATGATGAAGAGCTTATTATGATCATCATCAAAATCTTTATGCTCTTCATCACATATACTGTGGATTCTCCCATCCTTCACTCCTTCGGGAGTGAGGATATCATCTTTGACCCCGGTATTACCACTTCTGGTTATTCTTTCTAAAACATACCGCGGGTATCTCATCGGAATGGAACTTTCGTATGCTTCAGTGTTTATCCAAACATCTTGAACGAAAGTCCGATTGAGATTATTTCTTCCACATGCTCCCCCAAGGACAAATAAATTCGGGGTCGAGTCAAGCTCATGTGACTCGGTTACAAAAAACAAGAGCTTCGTGGGAGGCACCCCATGCTTATCTATCTATCCTCTTATCTTATTTCTAATAAAACGTGAGGAGGGCTTCCTCTTCCATATCTTGTGTTTCGTGTTTTCTGTGTATGTCCAGGAATGCCCGATGATGAAGACTCTCGTGCTCGTAGTTTCCTTCACGCTACTCGAGTTTCATCACTCGCTGCTCATCGATATCCTAAAATCATTTCGTTTTACATCTATCTTTTGGCATAATTAATAAACGGCCTTAGATTTATGTAGGAGAACCCTTACCTTTAAGACATTGAGGACAATGTCTCGTTTTAGTCTGGGGGTAATCTTGCGATTTGATTTTTGCCTTGCATTTTTGCCGTTTTCTCATGTAACCCCGTTTTTCCTCTAAAATTGAAAAAAATTCCAAAAATGAGAAAAATTTAAAAATTTTTGCAAAAATATAATAAATTTTGACATTTTTGTTGATTTTCCGCTGGTGAGAGTAGGAATAAAATTCTGACTTGACCGGGCGTGTTGAGCCCTAGCTTATTCCCTTAACCGTTTATAATCTATAAGCTCGTGCTAGTCTTTTACACAAGGAGCTAGAAAACGCGAATTCTTTTTAAGAGTTTGCAAGTTCCCGTATTTGACTTTATATATGCATGGCTTGATTATAAGGCTAAGCATTCGCGGATCTTATTATTTAAGATTTTAAATTTGCGAAGAACGAGAAATGATAAAGTTGTTTATAAGTTAGATTGCTAAACGTGGAGTAGTTGGATCTCTTTAGAGCTCATCGAAGTTACTTGTGGCTTTTTGTTCCCATAAGCTTGTTTCACTCAAAAATAGTAATCTAGGAATAATTAAAGGTATTTTGGTTTTGGCGATAATTAGTTTTTATTTCTTCCTTAGAGAATTCTTGCTTATGAAAGTTGGGTACACATCAAGGTACTGCCAGTGTTACGGTGTAATAGACTATTCCATCTTTCCGGCTCACAACCGATGTTGGGATTGTTATAAAAGCCGTAGGACTCGGGATTTGGCAAAATATATAATGAAGAATGAATAATAATAATAATCCAAAGCCATAAAAAGTTTTCTACATCTTGCCGGTTCGCAGCCGATGTTGTAGACTTCTAATAAAGGCAGAGGAAAAATTCCAAGGTTATAATAGACTATCACATCTTGCCGGTTCGCAGCCGATGTTGTGATTGTTATAAAGGGCCAAGGACTTAATACGTTAATGTGCTTAATAATGTTAAAAATGCCAAACTTCGACTCCGGGGGTATCCTAATAAAGGCTTCTGTCTCTGGACTCGTAGATGAGTTGTTTCGGTCGCAAATAAAAGGGATATTCTCAAAATCGTGTTAAATCAGAGACCTTGATGTGGACCTCATTTTTGTATGCAACGATTTTCCAGGGAAGGTTTGGAAACTACTTAGCGTCTAAACTAGGTATCTTTATCGGATTAAAAGTTATCGAAATGAGAATTCGAAGAAATTCATTTCTCACCAAAAATAAAATAAATAGAGGAAAATAGGAAATTGGGAACAAGAAGTCCACAATTAGTTTTCTGAGTAGTGTTGGCAATCTAACTTGTAAATGACAATGATTTCGTTTTTAAGCTTAGTTTGGGGACTCGTGAAAAATCAGGGACGACGAATTTTATCCGTATGGTCACTTCTTTATGAGTCGTGTTTCCTACTCGAAGACCCTAAAAGTTATCGTGAGATAATGATCGTCAACAAAGCCGTCACATGAATAATGAGAAAAATATAAAAATACAAAAATAGAATAAAAGGAAAAATGGGGAGTTTTTAGAACTCAAGATTTCTTAATCTCTTTTGAAAATTTTGCTACTTCTCAAAGTTAGTAAAAAGAGATTGGAAATTTTCGGTTTCAAAAACGTGTTCTTATAACATTGCATGAGGACATTGCAATAGCTTAGTCTGGGGGAATTTTGGTATGTGCTTAAACACATACCATTTCTCGACCAAAATCGGACCCAAAAAGACCAAAAACCCGACCAAATTGCCAAAGATATTGTGTTTTTGTGTTTTTGCATATGCAGGCACGGATATCAAAGAAAAGGACAAAAATCAAGCATAGACCGGGAAACCGAGCACGAGATGTGGAAGTGATATTTATAGCCGATGCCGGGAAGCAAAAAGTCAAAAAGTCAGCTGAGATCCTCCAAGTATCAAAGATTTTCAAATTCAGCCCCTAGATCATCTTTTGTTAAATGGCAGAAACGGTCCCTAGAATTTCAGCAATTTACACATTTAGTCCCTAAAAATTAAACCCTTAAACCAATTCACTACTTAAAATTAACTTACACTTTACAATAAAACCAATCCATCTCCTAATCTAAAATCCAGTCCACAAATTCCACCCCAACCCAATTACAAATAAAACCCACCAACCCAAAAGCCCACTAATCACAATCCGAGCCCACCCTTATTACCCGACTATAACCCATATCCAACTCCCACAAACCCGGTGAATCCTTATGCCGGTCAAACTAAAATAAAATAACCTCACATTTACCTGCCCATGTTCTATCCCCTTTTCACCCCAATTACCCAGGCATGAACCCTAACTTTCCCGTACCCCAAAATTACCGTAAGTAAGGGCAAATTCGTACAATTGCTTGGTTTCTAGAAGGTGTCAGAGGTGTCAGGAAGCAGCAGAGCTCAAGAATGATACGTGGCAAGCTATCATTGGTCCGAACACCTCACCAAAGCTAATCCAAGGGTCGTTATTGAAAGATTGATGATTAGAGATGATCTGAGGGCTGAAGATGATCCAGAGAAAGCACAAGTCCCTCGGATTGCCAGCATGTCAAGTAGGTCTAGAATGCTCCACCTTCGGCTATAAATAGGAGGTTGATTTTCATGTTTAGGGAGTTAGTTTTTTATGTAATGTTACTCTGCTTAATTGTTTTCCTAGTTGTAATTTTACCTTTTTAGTTGTAATTTTTCAAAGTTATTAATGAAATTTTAGTTTACAATTCTTGTCAATTCGATTCTCTTTAAATTTTTAGTTTGATATTAGCTTATTAGGGTTCTCAGAAGCTTATAAAACACATTTTCAGCTTATTTACATTTTCATTTCATACTTATTTCACCTTATTGCAAAAATCCAAAAAAATATTGAAAAAAGTCAAAAAAAAAAATCTAAAAATAATTAAAATACCAGCTTCAATAAGCTGTTTTCAAATGTTTATAAGCTTATGTAAGCATCAGTAGCTTATGGTAAGTTTTTTGTTTGTTCAAAACTGTTTTTACCTCAAATAGTCAAAAAGTCAACATAAAAGTCAAATTTGGTCAAATAAGCAGTTTGGAGAATAAGCTGGTACTGGAAGAGCTTATTTGGGTATTTTCTGGTTTAATGCATAAGCCTGGGTATAGTTGAATTGGACCAGATCTATTTTTCACCTTTGGCCTCACTTGTAAGCTCAACTTCATTCATATTTTCTAGCTTATTACTGTAATTTAGCTTATTCAGTTAGATTAGTGCTTATTCATGTTAGTAATAGTTAATTGGTCTTATTTGTGTGGATGGATTAGTGTTTGATAGGATAGAACTCAGTTTGGTCTAAAAAGTCTTAACTAGCTTTGAATTAGTCAAGGTAATTTGTAGCTTATTAATTGCTTATTTCATAATATAGAATAGTTTAAAAGTTGATAAGATAGGTAGATAGTCAGTAGTGATCATTTTTATAAGCTGGAATTAGATATTGTAGTGTTAAATGTCAAAATTAGAATTGAAAGGGGTGTTTGGAATTAGTTTATGCTGTGGGGTTTAAGAGTTTGAACTGTTCCTTTGCATTCAAATAAGTTTTGTTTGAGCTTATTAGGAGTATTATAAGCAATAATCTCTGGACTTAAAGTGTTTTGAGCTGTTTAGAGGTTTTTGGATTCATAGTTGTAATATTAGAAGTAGGAGCTGCCATAATAAGCTTTGTTTAAGCATAAGCTTATTTGTGGTCAATTTATAGTATTTTTGAGTCCTTGATAGTTGTCATAGTAGGATTCTAGAGTTGGTATAGGTTCATCCAGGATTGCAAAAGATTTAAGCACCAAAGAGCTTGTCTGCTACATCAGTTTCTTTTGTGCAGATTCCCCCAAAGGCTACTGTTCTAAGCTTTTTATCTGCTTAATCCATTGTGCTTATTACCTGAAAATTGGCCTGTCAGTAGCTTATAGTAGTTGCTTCATAAGTTTGATCTTGTTTTTCACTTTTAGGGTTATTATATTAGCTTAAAATAGGGCTGCAAAAGACCTATCTGAACTAATCAAAGTCTGAAATCAGTTTTCATGTTCTAAGAGCATCTGTTCTTGAGGTTAATTAGAGCATCAATTAAGAGATTGTGATAGGGCTTTTAATATTTTTAGATACTCAGTAGTGTAGTTGATCTTTTGCCCCCATTAGGTTTCAACTTAACAGCTTATTGGACTGCTTATTCAGAGCTGAAAAGTAGGGTCCTAGGTTGTTTGATTCTGGCTTGGGTATTAATCTATTCAGCTGATTTTCAGCTTTTTGCTTGTGCTTATTTTTACATTTTCAGTTCCTTTTTGCTTCTAGTAGTTAAAATAACCTGTTCGTAGCTTTTTATAAAATTTTAGCTTATTTTTGCTTATTTTTAGCTTATTTCCTATTAGCTTATTAGCTATTTTAGCTTATTTAGACATAATCAGCTTTTGAAATTATTTTTATTAAATTTCTTATTAAAAATTAAAATTACTCAAAAATTTTCAGATTTTTCCAATTAGTTTTAATATTTTTAAATCATTTAATTAGTTTAAATTAGATTTTAATTCATAAAAAATTATTAAAAAGTCAAAAAAATATTTTTCTTTTTTCAAAAATTTTCTTTTATCAGTTTTAATATAGGAAAATTATTTTTATATTTTTAGGTTTTAAATTTTAGAATTTCATTTTTATTTACGTTTTATAATTCGTCGCGTAACGTTTTTAAAATTCAAATTTTCGTTTTTAGGTTCGCGTGCTTAGTTTAATTGTTTCATTAGCATAATTAGTTGCTTTCATTTAATATTTTATTGTTCGTAGTATAAAATCACAAATCACCACTCTTTTTCACACACATTCACCACACGTATTCGACATCGTCACGACAACTCGATATTCGACCTTCGTTGGGACACGACCCGGGGAAAACGCATACGTTGAGTTTTACCCTAGGAAAAATAATATATACTAAAAACGACAAATCAACTAGTTTCATGAGGCCGTTTGGCATATTTTCACAAGATATAAAAAGTGCTATTTTGCGGCGAAAACATTATAATTAACCAATAAAACACCGAACAAGGATCGTGGAGTACCGTTTCAACATATTTACACGAAAAGTAGTTTTTAACTTAACGAGACGTCAGAAATGTATTTTTCGACGATAAACGTTATTTTCCGAAATCATCGAGTGGTATCGATAACATACGTATTTGCATGTGTAACATCATTTCATTTGCTTACATTAGATCATATCCTTATATTAGGTCGCGGTTAGAGACCGAGCCTCATTTCAGCATATTCATTATTATCATTGTAGCTGTCGCATTAGGTGAGTTTCATAGCCCCTCCTTTTACTTGTTTTGTAACTGTTTTGGGGGAGAATACATGCTCGTTTTCAATTAAACTCCATTGCTTGTTTTACTTGAAACATGATTTGTTTTTCAAACATTATTGATTGGATAAAATACTTGGTTTGTTACTCGAAGGTATTTTTGTGTATCCATTTATCACCCTTGATTATGTTCTTAGGGACATTAGAACATTAAGCTGTTTCATATTACATATGTCATGAACCGTTAAGCGCAAATGTTATGGATAGATCTATTAGGATTGATCTCCCTGTCCGGGTGGTGTTCCCCACCTGACTGTTAAGTCAAACGGACGCATAATCATTTAAGGAACCCTGAGTGTCCTAGGTGTACATCTACCAGAAACTTAGAATGTCCGGGTGGTTTCCCCACCTGAATGATATGCCAAACGTGTTGTGGTTTCCCCACTGACTGATATGTCAAACGTATTGTGGTTTTCCCACTTGACTGTGATGTCAAACGTATTGTGGTTTCCCCACTTGACTGATATTTCAAACGGACTGTAGTTTCCCACTTGACTGTTATGTCAATAGCATGCCCAAATTAGAATCTTAAGGATTCTGTGTCATGAATTTTAGTTGTCAATAACTCTATATATATTGGGAATATATTGTTCATTTAACCTTTGTGGTTCATAAATCATTTGACGTTCATTTAAACCAAATCATATTTGGCAATGGGTTGTGAACACACAGGTTGCAAGTCTTGTTATGGGCGGGACTTGGAACTGGGTGGATTTACAAGGCCTTTGCTGGGAAATCTTCATTCAAAGGCTTTACATTTTTCAATAAACTCTATGAACTCACCAACCTCATGTTGACATTTTTAGCATGTATTTTCAGGTATAAGCAATAGCACGCTACGGGAGGTCTTGGCAGGGCATGACATGGTCATAGAAGACTCTGATAAACATTGGGGACCGTTTTACTATCTTAAAGGGCCTATTTCCGCACTACTTTTAACAATGTAAATTCAACACTTTTGTTAAACAATTTTATTCTAAATGGTTGAGATGAAAAACCGTTCTTTACACTTGTGTTGTGATACCAATTGAGTTATACCCCAGCGACATGTAAGCTTCCGCTGGACCCGAATTTGGGGGTGTGACAGCTTAACTTGGAATGAAACTTCACTTGAAAGATTTAGGAAATAAAACATATAACCTTGGAATGCGTGTTTATTATTGTAAACATATGCAGTAAATAAATCTAATAGAACATGATATATCATTCAGAATGTCTAAATGGATACATATCTTTTAAATAAGATAGAACATTAATGAAATCTAAGTATGAATCGAAGATTTTTCATGAACATCATGTTACATAAACGAATTATTACAAGATGTTATGACAATGTTGATATCTACTTGAAAGTTATTAGATAACTAGTGTAGTGATTATTCTAATGGAATATGTTTGGATACAGAAGTACATACTCAGCCTAGATCAACTTCCAGATTCTATAGATGAACAATTTGTCAAATGTTATACAAATTGTCATAGCCAATAAACTTGAAAGTTTGGAAGGCATCAAACATTACACAATAGATATTCAAGTTTACGGAATTTTAAAGAGCATATTGTTGTTTGTTTACAATGATACTGGTTTAATTGAGATGACACTCAATACTAGTCATGGTAGGATTTCATCCTTGGACATGTGAACTAGTTGTGCTCACTAAGAGCATAGTTGCATTATACATTAAAAGAATAAGAATACTTTAAACATTAAAAATGTTTGAAAGTTTGATAATCATAAATTGGTGATTGAGGTTATAACACACTTTATGAAATATTATGTGGCATTATCAAATTATTTGAATGTACACATACAAGAACTTCACCAGTCGAATTCTTGAAATAAGTATTCTCAAAATTAGGATAGATCAAAGTTAGTTGATTTATGTCTTGTCAACAAGAATGATTGTCATAGCTTGAGACATAATTCATCAACTAGAATTTTCATGCATTGATCTATTTATTATTCTGATAAAGGATGTTAAGTATTTATTATTTGTAATGAATTTAAGTACTTGGTACGTTTATTTTCATTAATAATAAATTGTGTCCTATATTTGCATGTTTAATCCTTGAATAATTTAGTTATTCTAAATCGTCCGTTGTCAATTAATGATATGGGAATATCATTGAATTAAGACAAATCTGAGTTTTGGTATAATATACTTGAAAGTATATTGATGTGTTGACATGCCAAATTCACATGATATTCAATGAATTGAATATAGGACTTATCCCAAACTACATGATGTTACTTTATAGATATTGTTATTAAGTAAATCATGAATAGTTATCCTCAGACTTGAGATACCAGATAACTGTTATGAATGTAGTGCATTCTGTAGAATAATTTAACG
Organism: Artemisia tridentata subsp. tridentata; assembly: GCA_021014915.2. Classification (NCBI taxonomy): domain Eukaryota; kingdom Viridiplantae; phylum Streptophyta; class Magnoliopsida; order Asterales; family Asteraceae; genus Artemisia; species Artemisia tridentata. The sequence continues at coordinate 361,379,423 of CP139502.1, forward strand.
CTATACGTAACTGGTAGTCATAAGGATTGTTTTCGGAATTGTTACAAAATTCATAGGTTATGCTTGTAGTCAAGATAGAATTTGTTCCATCAAATTTATTTTGTAGTTTAATACTGCTGGGCCCCTCGTAGGGTTGACAAGATGTTTGCGTGGCCAAGCCTAAGATCTCCCTTGAATATGTTCAAAAGATTTGGTAATCTTACTCAATCACAAACAATGAGAAACAAAATAGTTGAATAAAGAATGACTTAAATCCATATCTTTATTTAACGTGGTATTAGTGACAAAAGGATAATAATAATGATGAATCATTAAAGGTTTTTCCAGGAGACCTACTCGAGATTGTACTAGAGGCATCGAAGTTTTGCTAGACGCTAACCGATGTGATTACACTATTAAAATATGTCCAAGTGGGAGCTGTTAGTTTATGGTCATTATTTTAGTAGTCGTATGTTAGGATCGAACTCGAGATCATGGGATTGCACACTTTACGTATGAAGAGTAAATGAATAATAATTATTTACAAAAAGTTATATTTAATTATTATATACACAAAACACATAACGACCGTTAGTATTTATCGGATAATGACTAACGACCGTTAGACGAATAAAAGGAATGTTTTATAGATGGAATATTATAGATCAAAGGAGGTTCTAGAATCCCCTAAGGGATCTAGATCGACCGGCCAAGGGTTAGGGATTCCTAATCCTTGTCTAACTCGTTCTCTAAGTTTTCTAATCCTATATAAACAAAGCTTATGGTCATTTTTTTGTACCTCTTGTGCACTTGCTAATACACTAAAGTTTTCTTCTCCTTTTTTCCTTTGTGGCTGATCGAAACAAACAACCCTTAAGGGTTTTCGATTGTTATTTTATAAACAAATTATTTGTTTTGGTTTTATGTTTTCAATTACTAGCATAACATTTACTTGGTATTAGTACGTGTGTACAAGAACATGAATCAAACATAATATTGTTTGATTCTTGGATTGAATTACAAAAGGGTAAGGGTAATTCCAATAATCCACATAAACCCTAATTAGGGTTCATAAAGTTGATTGCTTGGAATTAGATTCTTGTTTGGCTAGAATCTTAAGGTACACATACTTTTATGTTTGGTTAATTAATTTATACATCATATGTTCCTACTCGCTTCTACTATTACTTTGATGCTTTAGGTGTTTTATTTATGACTAGCTTCATAACCCGCCCGATGGGCGGGTTCACTTCATAAGAATATTAATAATAATAAGTGTACGTAAACAAATATTGAAAAAGCCAAAACATAATAGAAACATACAATCAGACAAAAAAATTAAAAAACAAAACATTAAAATCTTCATAAAAGTGACATAAACATAATTAGATTTATCAAAGAGCAATCTAACAATTAAATTTATGTATTTTCTCTTGATCATATGATAAATGCATATTATCATAGTAAAAGTATTCCACAAGCTCTTCATCGCTAACATCTTCCTCTTCTTGAAGATCCATCTTTTTGAGTCTTCTTTGTTGAACCTTAAGCTTGTTTGGTTTACATTTTGATCTTTTCTTCATGTTGCGCTTTCGAAAAGAGTCCCACTTTTTCTTCCTTAACTGAGCTAATTTCTTGAAATACCACTCAGCCGGATGTGGTTTAGAGGTTGTCGCCTTTTCTTGTACATCAACATGGATTGCTTCTAGCAAAACAATAAGGATAATATAAGATTAGTACTGGCAAAAAAAATCATGTTAATTGTAAAGAAATAAACACACTATTAGTATATAGGAAAACGTATGAATAAAAAAACTACAATATCCTTCGCTACCTTTGTTAAAGAAATACATATAATAGTGTCATAAAAAACTACCAACTAACCTGTCGATGCAACTGATTCTTTGCTAGACCCTTCATTTGGTGAGTCGTTTTGGCCATCACTGTTACATGAACATAATCATTTAAATGTTGCAGACTTATGGATGAATATAAAATGTATGAAGTAAAACATGTAAAACTTACTTTGGATGCTTTGCTTCAGGTTCATCATTTGCAGCATCACAACTTATTTTCTTCACTATCGGATCCATGATGGTTTGAAGTATGATTAGAAGAATGATTAAAAGAATGCTTTAGTATGGTGATTCGTGAATTGGTAAATAACAGGAAGATTTAAAGTGCAAAAATGAAGTTTAATAGTCTGCATATTAATTAGGGAAGTGATAAGGTTATTGTGTGAAATTTAAAATTTAATGGTGTACACATTTATCCATTCAAGTTATAGGAAGTTGTTATGTTAATTAGAGTATGTTAATCATTGCCTAAAAATGTTTAAAAGTTGTTAAACAATATCCTTCCTACATTTATACTTTGTATATTTTTAAAAATTAGTGGCCGATTTGTTTATTTAATCCATATTATCATTATCATTCATTTTAAAATCATATCAAATTATAAGCCCAATGTTATCATGAAATTCAAAAATATGAACTTCCATATCATTAAGTCAATGACAGAAGAGTTTTGGCCTAAAAATGTTTAAAAGTTCTAAACCATCAAAACCTTTTGGAAGATCATTGATATTAACCAACACACCATCTCCAATTAGATTATTTTGTTTATCAAGATCCTCATCAGTTTCCTGGTCGATGAGAGAATAGTTGTGGTGCTTATTTTTGGTAGGAGTAGGTTCTTCATCATCAATAAACTACGTTTCAAAATAAAAAAGCATTATAAAACTATTATGTCGTATATAGTTGTTAGTAAAAATGAAGAAACAATTTAATGAACACCAATATGTTTAAGCCCAACCATCCTATTCTTGTTAACAAATTGTTTAAGCCCACTTTCATTTTTCAAGAATGATGATGTTTATTTGTTTAAGCCCATTTTTCATTATCAACTTGACTTAATTGTTACTGAAATATGAATAGTTATTATAATTCCATGCAACTGGGTGTAGCTTCATGATTACTATTATAAGTCTAGACTTAGAGGTACTGTTAACAGTATTGTCTTTTCATATTAGTATTAGACACTTGTTTCACTTGAATAGAAACATAATTACAACATTGGAAACACAAAAGATTATCAGATCAAAAGATTCGTGGACGAAAAAATCTCAGGCAAAATCTACAATATTGATATTATGAGTTCCTTTAAGATGTTTTGATCTTACTTGCATGTTTTGGTTGTTAATAAACTGAAAACCATGAATCGTTTTATGCTTTTCATTATAATTTATATAAGTGTATAGTTAAGTTATACCTTTTTTTTAATGTTTGGATGAATCTTGTTATTGTGCTTAGCCTTATTGACAATAATTATGTAATTGATTATGTTAGGTATTTTTGTTTTCAGATCTAGGATAATTAAAACTATTGTTGTTAATGATTTAGAAAAGCTTGGGGTTTTGTTTAGACTTGATAATTGGGGTTTTTTAATAATTATTTTTTGTTACTCAATCGTAGTAGGTCAAATACCTGTATTTGTGTGATTTGGGATTTCTTAACATGAATATATCGAAAGAATATTGCGTGTGTAATAAGTTTTACACCATACTCTGTTTATCAGCACAAAATTAGCTAAATTATTAGTGGTTTTGTAGGACAATGACTGTTGAATTTGTCGTTTTGGTGGACCGTACAACATATCCCCAATCACAGGTAATGTACAATGTTTGGGTTATTACGATATAGTTGTAATAAATTTAGGAGGATATTAATGTATTAAATAATGATTCAGGAAATGCCTGAAGTTTTTTTGGAAGAATGTTACAATGGGAAAAAACATGTGTACTTGACAAGCTACAAAAGGATTCGGACAAAAGTATCCTTAGTAAAAGCATACAATGGACCTATTGCGCTAAAGGGTCACAAATGGAGTTCATTTGCAAAGGAAAACAACGGGATGATTCCTTCTAGAAGAAGGGGATGATTCCTTCTATGTTACAGGATATGATTATCATGGGCGTGAATTCGGAGGATATGAGGGAATACAGGGACGTCCATCTCGCTTTAAGAGTAGAGTTCGGGCTGACGAAAACAGGACTCCGGTAATACTTAACTGTTGACTCAAGAATGTTTTAACTTATAAGTAGGTAAACGCCCATGTAAAAGTAAAAAATTGTCATTATTAACTTTTTTTACAGATACTTTCCGCTGAATTCTTAACTGGGCTAGCGCTGGAAGGAAATATCGTAATTAATGTTGAAGAACGCCGGTTTACAGTTCCTGTGATTGGTTTGAAAGTAGGAGAAGACAATATGCCTGAAGAATATGCACTGAATATTCAAGTTTGGAATGTTATGAAAGCAACTCTGCATTTGGAACGTGGAATGCTGCTGGTTTTTACAAAGGAACAAAATCAGGAATTTTGGATGCAGTCGTTTTTAAAAGATGGGTGGCCATTTAACATTCCTCATTTCCTTGGTGCGACAACACTACTTCCAATACAGCCTGCTATACCTTTTGAAGACAAAGGTCAGATCCATACATATTGTATAATTTAGAATTATGTTAAATTTTATTTGTCTTTATACATTTGGTCGATTATGTTAAATTTTAGTTGTCTTTAGAAATTATGTTTGTATTACGCTAATGATTGGTGTTTCGTATAAATATCGGATGATAACTAAGATGGATATAGTTTAACTCGATCGGATTTTGATTAATTAATGAAACTATAAATAAGCAGTTGCTAAGAAAATACATATCTTAGTTTTGGTGTATATACTTCATGTATAGGTTTTGGCACCCACGTTTATGGAGATAAATCAATTAGTTAATACATATTCTCAAAAACTTTGCCAGTATATAGATAGCTTAATTAGTATGTGGTAAATGTGGTTATATTTTAACCATACATAAGTTATAATGATATATTATAAAGACTAAAGAAGAAAAACTAACTGTGTTCTGTTATCAGACATACTTGGTTGAGCAAGAATCAAAATTAGGAGCATAATGATGTTATATAGGGAATGTAAAGATGGTGATATACCTGTACTAATAGTTAAGAGGATGTCGACAATTAAGATACGTAAGGGGCTCCAATTGGAATTGATTGATTGCCTGTAACATAAGTTTATACATATTAATATAAATTGTTTAGATACGAAGTTAAGATGATTTTAATTTGTTAAATATATTTGCAGATGATGACAGAATGCATCACATTTGTCGATGGCCAGCTCATCGTGATCATTTTCGTGAATCCGAAGACACATTCTATAAGAGATTTTCGTATATTGTGGTTAGGAAAAGACTTGTAAGTATTACTTTGATATCTTTAATGTTAAAAGATGAGTATTTACATAATTAGTTAGTATTATAATTAAATATTGCGTTATTGCAGGCAATACCGACGGAGTTCTTGGAGGACCATCCAATGCACACTTACAACAAAGCCTTGATGAAACACCAGCATGTGGAATGTACAATGACTATGAAGATGGAGTTTCACAAAGAGGATCCAGAGCGGACCAATCATATCAATGTATTAGGTGAATGGGATGAATTTGGACAGGAATGTCGCTTTGCATATGATAAAATGATAAGGTTCAGGTACATGTTTATGCTCACAAACATTAATGGAAATGAGGTGGAGGAGTATCCAGTATTTCACCTGTGTTAAAGAAGTATAACGTAATAGTTTACCGCTCTTTAAGGTTTCTTGGCATGGTAACCAGACATGTTTTAGTACTTATTTTGTGGTGTTATGTTTGGATATTTGCTATTTTGTGGTATGTAAAATAACTAATCACTATGTCAGTATTTGGTAAAATAGGATATTAGGATTATGTAGTGTTCACTTTCAGACTGAAACTGGTTGTAAAGCTAAAACAGTGTGTGTTGATACCAAATTTTGTTCCTTTTGTGAATGGTATCCACATTTTATCTTGATACAGATCCATTTGGAAATTATGGTTTTATTAGTATTATGCAAAAATGACTTTGAACTCAAATGTGTTTTACATATTAAGTTATAATATGTAAATTATGGTTCTTTGTTTTAAACTATTGTGATTAGTTATCCAAATATTGTTATTGTTGGTATGATTTAGTATCATGTAGAATGTTAACTATTGTTTTAGTATTGAAAATTGACATTATAAATACAAAAGTGTAATTAACATTGAATAAAGATAAATTTAGATAATAAGTGACACGATAAAGTCACACTATAAACGTTGGAAGCTTGGATACGTGTAAGCGATTTAACTAAAGACTGATAGTTTGTTAGTAGTAACTTGCAATTTTGGAAATGATTTGGTTAAATTCAGAAGTGTAACAAACTATATGATCAATAATAAAACACACTATGCTGCTGTCATGTCGAGTTAATGCTGCTAGAAAGTTTTTAATGGTTCTAAATATAAAGTTAGTATTGCTTTCATGACATGCAGTTGAATTGCAATAATTTCCGTCCCTATCTAAACATACAACCTTCAACCCTCGTTTGCTCTTGAGTCTTGACAAAACCACATATAGCTGGCCGTGCTAGAAGACAGGCTGTGGTAAATACAAACCAACCTGTGACAATGTCTGTCCCTGACTTTTATTAATCGTCATACCAAAACACACTTGAATAGGAAACTGCATTCTATTCAATTTGAATGGCATTTTTGTTTCTGAAGGAGTTATTACCATTCGGGGAATAGCGCAAATCCTACCAACATTTCCACCAGATATGATCTTTGCTTCAGTAACATTAATTCCCAACCTTAGTATAAGTATGAACGATGACTATTTACATAATCCATCCAACACAGTTCCACCACTTATACAAACAATAAACATAACATAAGCAGATGCATGGTAATAGACATTTCATTAATATGATAACTATATTACAACTATTTTAGTTTAAACAACCAACACCTAACTGAGTCATCATCAAAACTGCTACATTCCAAAACATCCATCAAGTAGCACTTACACAAACATTATCACAGCAAAAAATAACTACCTAAACCTTCAACATCATGAGTACGAATGATGACTATTTACATAATCCATGCAACACAGTTCCACCACTTATCCAAACAATAAACATAACATAAGAAGATGCATAGTAATAGACATTTCATTAATATGATAACCATATTACAACTATTTTAGTTTAAACAACCAACACCTAACTGAGTCATCATCAAAACTGCTACCTTCCAAACCATCCATCAAGTAGCACTTACACAAACATTATCACAGCAAAAAAGAACTACCTAAACGTTCAACATCATGACTACGAACGATGACTATTTACATAACCCATCCAACACAGTTCCACCACTTACCCATAATTACGTTATGATAGTTAAAAGTTCTTATTTACAAAAGACAGCTACTTACACCCACCACAACGACGTTCCGACTTAATCAACTTTCAATAATTTTTTTTGTCGTCTCAAACTTCTCATAAGCACGACGGCCACTTACCTGGCGCCTCACATTCAAAAACCCAACTTCCTCCAAATCCTCTTACTATGCCAACCTCAGACGTTCCAACGGTTCCTGAAGCACCAATGGGTTACCAAACTTCTCCATCTCCTTGATAACATCATACCTATGCTTAACACAACTTTCAATCTCCTCCCTAATATTTTCATATGCTAGCTCATCAGCCCTGTTTGCCTTTCTCTCCCATTCAAAAAGAACGGCAAGAACATCCTCAAAACGACGAGAAGGAGCTTCCTGTGCTAACATATCATACAGTGGAAACCTAGAACCCATGATTTTTAACAGATTTTATTTCAATACAATTGCCCTAAAATAAAGTTATGTTAGACATGAATTGAATAGGGGAATATATAAACACAATGGCTAATCCCTAGCCAAGTAAACTCCTCGAGAAGCAAAAATAGGGCTGACACTAATAATGATGGTAAACCATTTAATAGCTGTGTTGTGATGATATGTACTAACATTTTATAAAAAAAAGGGTAAAAATTATATTAACACTTATAAACTAAATGTGTCCATATTATTACCCAAAAAACATATTACACTACAAAACATAACCATTGTTAAAACCGACACAAGTGCATCATATAAGAATTATAATGAAACCTAATTTCACCAAAGAAGGTAACCCAAACTTACATATTTTTGTCGTTACGATGATGACATCTGATTATTGATAATAAAATTTTGTAGTGTATGTACGTAATAAAACAATTCATAAAGGTATAATTATTTGGAAGTTCTTATTGTTTATTACTTAATAAAACATATTATAGGTCCTAATTATACTTATTGTTTACAAAATGTATATTAAATATATCATACCCTTTTCCAAAAATATGCTATAGGAATATGTTCTGAAATAATATAATGAACAATCATGCGATTTGATTGTGGTTACCTTTCTCCATGTCGAATGAATGAATGTTGTTGATTGTCTTATATTTTGTATGCCTTACTTTTTTTTATGTTGCCTTGAAAATATGAACTTGCAATAGATTGCTTTCATTTGGATTTTTTTTTAATCATAAATCAAACATTTGTAAATATGAACATTAAGTACTTTAGGTGTAAAAAATGCCCATACGTGCAAGTTGAAAAAAACATTGTAGGGTATGTAACATAAAACTAATATCAAACTAAGAATCAGTTAGCCTTTTCTATAGCTTGTCAATAATTGAAGTCTAATGTGTTTGTAAGTATAAAACTCAATGATTGTGTAAATAAAATGTTAAACTTCTTTAAACACGATACTTTGCAATATATGATGCCTATCGATTGGCTTGTTTATAAGTGATTCAGAAGTTAAACTTAATAACCTAAGCCGTTAAAGTTAATATTGAAAAAAACTTATTATAAAGCAAACATTCATAAAGTAAAACAAAAAATTTAACAATCAAAAATCGTCATCGTCATCTTCATCATCGGTGGAATCATAACCTAAAGATTCATCATCAATGAAAATGTCTGTATCATATCCATCGGATACAGACCGCCCAGTACCAATGTCCGATTCTTTTAAATCTTCTTCTGCTTCATCATCAATGTATTTGTTATGATTATCAAAAACATGAGAAGGGTGAGGCAGATCATTTATATTAACCCACACGCCATCATCACTTATGTTGTTCTTGTTATTAGTATCCTCATCAGTTTCTTCATCAATGAGAGCAAAATTGTGGCCATTAGATATTGAAGTTTGTTGTTCATGAACTTGTGTTTCTTCGTCCGTAAAGTCATCCAGATGGTGCAAATGATTAGAAGAATGATTAACGAATTCGTCATCCTTTTTGTTTGATACCTCTTTAAATTTAGATGAAACTACATTATCAAATGATTGAAAAGCCTCATTGTCTTGATCAATGTCTTCAGCAGCAGGTTCATCAATGAAATGGTCCAAAACCTTGTTTGAAGAGTTAGTTTGTGTACCCTTGCGGGTTCGCTTAAACCTGATCTGGGTTTCATCATCAGACTCCTAACATAATGATTAGAACACATTAGACTCACAAAGGTTACTACTATCTAAAAAAGTTATTATTGTTGATAAAGGAAAATTATACCAGGAAATTATAATAGTTGCATACGAATTTGTCAGGAACTTATAATATTTGCATACCAATTTATGTTGATTTTCAACATGCTCTTCAAACTGTTTATTTTCACCTTCTGGAAATACTTCATCATCATCAGACAAAACAATATGAACAACATTATTTTCCAAGGAAGCAGCATCCTTTATATTTCTTTTGCGTTTGCTTGAGAAGGGTACCTCCTGTAAGTTTGTTAATACAAGTTAATTTCATAAATAAACTTTATTCTTTTTGCTTTAAGGTTAATGTTATACGCATACCACTTCATCATCAGATAAAACAATAACAGATAAATTGGTTGGTATGTTTGAATCTTCTTCCTTGTTGGTAACCTAATGAACGAACGTAGAAGACATTATTAAGAAATAAACATACTATTATATGAATATATGTGGATGCAAATTTTTTTTTTTAAATATGATATAGGAATATGTTCTGAAATGATATAATAAACAAAAAATGATGGTTACCTTTGATGATTTCGTATGAACCATTTCTTATGATAAATGGAGGTTTTCAAGCTATGAAAATAGGTTGAGATTGTTAAGGGTGAGGTTGAGAGTTTAAATAAACTGTGAAGAGATATAGATTTTAGGAAATGATATTGTTTAAAAATATTTCAAATTCAAAATTGAAACATATCTTTTAAAAGTTGCTACAAACCTGCAATTTTGGAAATGATTTGGTTAAATTCCGAAGTTTAAGAACCTATATGATCAATAATTCAAAACTTGTTAAGAATTTTTAACCAAAAAAAAAAACTGGCCAAATGCTGGGTCAATAAGATTTATAACTGGTACAGTTGGAACTTTATGCTGCTATAATGAAAACTTAATGCTGCTACAAAGTTGTTAGTGCTTCTAAATATAAAGTTAGTACTGTTGTTGGTAAAAAGATGTTTGAAAGGTAATTATAACTTGTATAGTTACCTAAACATGTAAACACTGAAAAAGCCTTGATCATGTGGGATAGTGTTGAATGCAGACATTTAGGAATACTAAATCATAAATACAGTTGAGATAACTTAAATATACACTTTAACCAAACATTGTGTACTGTTATTTCCTGTTTTCATAATGGAACCACTTTGGTAACTGCAAATGTATACATATACAGTTGTTGTAAAACCATAGTTATAATCAGGAAACAAAGGATAATTAAAGAGCAAATCAATAAAAAGCCAAATAATGACATAATTGTTCAACACATACCATATCCATGGTATGTAAAATATAGAAAATACTTCCTAAAAGAAGCTGATACGTTGTCATCAAGTCATTATTTTTCCAAGGAAACACAAGTGAAGTATGTGTGACCCGGTTTGTTATCCCCGATGAGAGTTGAATGGAATTTGTGAGATCGGGTTTGTGAATCATGTTTGAAATATGAAAATTGAGAGATTTTGGATTTTGATTAATTACTAATGATTATGGGAAGCATAAATAGGCTAAGGGAAAACCTAAACATATAAAAATGCAAAGGAAACAAATGACGAAATTAAAAACGGAAAAATACGAAACTAAAAACGTATTTAAAAAGTGATTATCTAAATTTTAAGTCCTAAAAATATAAAATTATTTTTCTTAACTTCTAAATATTAAAACAAAATTTTATAAAAAAGAAATTTATTTTTTTGACTTTTTAATTATTTTTTATGAATTAAAAACTAAGTTAACTATTTAAATTACTTAAAAATAACAAAAGGGTTTGGAAAATTCTGAAATTTTTTGAGTAAATCTAAAATTATATTTTCTACCTAGAAAAAATAAAAGCAGAAGCTACCTAACCCATATTAAGCAATTTGGGCAAATAAGCAGTTTGACAATAAGCTAAAAATAAGCTAAACTTAACTAAAAATTACAAAAAACTCAGGAATAGTTCTAATAACTTATCTAAGCATGAAACAACTTAATCAGCCCAGAAAATCACTCAGAATAAGCAAGTTAAGCAGTTGGACAGATTCAAAATGAGGACAGAAAAAGCAGTTAAGTAAGCTACTTGCAGATCAATTTTAAGCACTCTAATAAGCTGGAAAATGCAAACTAAAAGGGGCAAAAGCCTCCTAGTACTACAGGCTTCCTACAAACCTGAAATGCCTAAAAGTTATCATCAATTGCTACTTTAATTAAGCACAAGATCAGACTGACTAAAAACATAAAAACTGGTTCAGGATTTAATGCAGGCTCAGAGCAGTTTTGGGCTAATATAGCAAACCTAATTAAGCTATCTAAATAAGCACTAAAAGCAAATACCAGATGATGAAATTTAAGCTTGATATATGAACTAATTAAAAACCAAAAATCATGTCAACAGCTTAACTCAGTAAGCTACAAGGAAGCTTAGATCAGCAGATGAAAAACACAACCCTGCACAAACATTCTGTGACAGCAGAATGGTTTTTTTTTTTTTTTTTTACCCTTTTTCCTGTGAAACTTTTGACCAATTGCAATAACCTTTTAGAAACTAATTTAAACTAGTATTTAGGACTTAGAAATGCAAAGGGTTGGCCACAAATAAGCTCAACTTATACTGAGCTTATTTTGGCAGTGTAGGACCTAATATTGCACCTACAAACACAGAAGTTCAAAAAGCTCTTAAACAGCTTAACTCCTACTTGTATTGACTTATCTAGCATCTAATGAGCTCAATCAAAGTAAGCTTAACTGCAAATACATAGTAACAAGCTCTCAAGCCCCAAAGAGAAGCTTATCGCAAACACCCCTTTAGAACTGAGATTGCAATTTTAAAGCTACAAATCCTAATTTAAGTTATGGAAACTTAACACACACTGATATTCTAACTTAAGAGACACCAAATAAGCAAAATCCAATCATACTTAAGCATTTAAATAAGCAGTTGCTACTTGACTGATTTTTAAGCTTTTTGAACTTTTTTTTGGTGAAAAATTAATTTAAACTCTAAATCACTATCATTCTGGTTAACACAAACATAAATAAGCTCAAACGTATAAAAGCACAAAAATAAGCAATAGTTAAGCACCTAGTGTTGGAAAATTTAGTACACTTGAGGGATAAGTTTACACATGGTAATGGGTTTGGAGGTATGAAGTATACACCCATCAGGTCAATGAACACCCTGACTCATATTATGTGGTTATGTTGTTCTGATGCTAGTTATTATGATGGTACTGCTAGTTGTCATCATAGTACTGCTGAAGTAAAACAGGGTACTGCTAGCTTAATAAAGGGACTGCTAAGTATAAATGACAATGCTGCTGATGCAGTTGATTCTGCTGTTAGCATTATCTGTTCCTGCCGATAGCATTGTCATTCCTGCTGATAGCATTATCTGTTTCTGCTGATAGCTTTATTGCTGCTGATGCAGAACAACTCTGCTGCTAGTATATTAATTCTGCTGATAGTGTTATTGTTCTTGCTGTCAGTACTTTGTTGTTGCTGATAGTACAATAACTCTGCTGATGGGCAATAGACTCTGCTGCTAGGCATCAGACTCTACTGCTAGTTATAACCACCGAATCCTACTATTATGGAAACTATTATGGATAATTAATGGGCCGTTAATTATACATAATTCCATGGGCTAGGGTTTTGAGTAGACTCTAGTATAAATAGAGATCCTAACATGGCATGAAAGAAACGGAAAAAAAAAAACCCCAAAACACTAAAATACGATCGGTTCTTGCTTTGTGCCTAGAACAAGAACATCACTTGGTTTTATCCCATAGAGATATTCGTGCAACCCAGGTGATGAAGCGAAAAGTGTACCGCTTTTAGGGGGTCATTTAAGCCCTAAATCGTATTTATTTGATCAAATATTGCCCTAAATCGTTCCTTTTGTCATTTTAGGTACTTTGGAGAAGAAATCTGAAAAAGGAAGCATTTTGGACGTTTTTGGAGCATAAAAGTGAAGAAAACGACAAAGTCTCAAAATCGGCTGGAAAAGTACCTGTGACGGCGTCAAGCACCATTGTGACGCCGTCAACCCTTGACGCGCCAGAGAGGATTTTGGATGATTAAAAGGGGACGGCGTCAAGAAGGCCATCAAGAAACCCTAACCGCGGCGAGGTGACGGCGTCAGCTCTTTAACGTGACGCCGTCAGATCTGATTTTCCATATATATTCTCATAATTTTTTAGTCATTAGTGTGCAACTTTGTGAGGAGAAACCCTAAGACGATTTTTCTGCTACTTTTAAGGGTTTTATACCCTTGGATCTCCCATGTTCAATTGAAGATAAGTAATCAATTAATCATTCAATATGTCTATGTGTTGTTTGATTATATCTTGTTCTTGTCTTTTATTTAACATGCTAGGCTAGATTTATCTTGTGTTTGCTTAGATCTAATAAAACCTAACTATTGATTATTGGTTGTTGGTGTGTTATTAATTGTATTGGATGATTGTTTATCGATGTTAGGCTTAAGAAAACTGGCTAACCTCCTATACGGTAACTTGCTTGAACGTCTTAAGAAACATGAACCAATGCGTACTAAGGTTTTTATGGTTGTATTTAATGCATGAGCGAATTCTAGTGATCCCATGTTAGGAGCTTCCTAGCCGGCTCGACATAGGAGTGAAGTAGGAGCTTATAGAGTTGGGGAAGCACGTACGCCACCCCACGATTGGTATTAAGGAATACACCCGACATCCACGCAATTAATACACACTAATCAACCGGTAAAAGATAGTTAGGGAGTAAGGAAATCTAAGTAAACACATTTCTCTCCATATAAGTTCCACAACCTTTTTATTTTCAGTTATTTTATTTTATTTGCAATTGTAGTTATTTGGGTTAGTTGACTAGCAACCAATTCCGCCCACTCCTTCAAACCTGAGATTTTACTTGCTTTTATAAAAATATAAAAAAAATACAAAAAGAATCTTCCCTCACCCTTAGACCTATTAGAGTAGTTTTTCAATCCTAACGACACTATTCCCCTAGAGAACGATCAATCCCCCGGTACTTGCCACTACACTATACTACATCGGTCAGGTACACTGCCTGGTGGGGATTACAAGCCTCTTGAGATCCCTCGAGAGGTAAAACCTGTTGTAAGGTCGCAAAACCATGCATCAAGTTTTTTGCGCCGCTGCCGGGGAATAGTTATTGTTTAGGTTGAATTTTTATTTTATTAGGTCTACTCACTAGATTCCTTTCTAGTGAGATTTTTATTTTAATTTTCTAGGATTTCTTTAGTCTATCTATTTTTCTTTGTGTGTTTGTTCGTAATTTCCATTGACTCTTCCGTTCACCATTATGGAGAACGCGAATCCACCATACTACCAACCACGTAATTCACCCACTCCATATGACATCTTGATGTTTAAACAACATAAAGATGAACCTCTCTATGATGCATGGACTCGTTTTAAATATTTACTCCAAAAAGCCCCTCATCATAACTTCGATTTATGGTCCCTAACTCAAATATTTTACGATCGTGTCGACCGACATGCCCAAAGGGACATTTACTATTTTGCCAGCAGGGATCTTAGGGAATTAAGTGCTGAAGAAGCATGGGAAGCTATTGAGAATTGTGCCCAATATTATTATATAGTTGACAACCCAACAAACATTAATACAAGTCAGTTGACCACAAATTTCAAGGATCATGAAACAAGTTTGTTTGGGGATGAGGGTAGAGTTGAGCCACCTAGTTGCATGTCATGGTTAGGCACTACCATAATACAGGATGAACACATAGGTGACCTTGATGTGATGGAGGATTTAGCCGAACATGATCACATTAATCAAAAAGACCTAGGTTTTATGATCGATGACGATGAATCTCAAGAAACACATGATGAATCTTTTGGGCAATTTGAATATAGCAGTCAGAATATTGAGGATGATCCTTATGATTCGGATATAGAAGTTGAGATGCCTAGAGAAGCACTTGAGATATTAGGGAAAATGTTAGGTTTAAATTCTACCAAAACCCATGATGAGGATATAGGTGATCTTGACACAAGGAATGATGAGGTTAGTAACATAAGCCCACTAAGTACCTCACAAGTCCTACCATCATTTGAGGCACACACACCGCCCGTGACTTACCCGGAAGAAGTAGAAGAGACTTTAGGAATCCCGATGGAGGTAGAACCTTTGAACCAAACACAACTAGAGGATATAGGTTTGAATGCTTATAGTGATCACAACCTTACTCTTAGTTTTAGGGGATTTCCTATTTTTGATGAACCGGAGCCTCAACCAAAATCGTTACCTAATCTTCGATCTTTAGATGTGAATTTAGGAATTAAAAAAGGTCCCGATCCACCCATCAAACCATGTAGTCCGGGTAATGTTAAGATTAAGGTAGTAGACTCTAGGCCATGTGGAGTGGAAGCTAATATAGGAGTGAACCATGACCTTACATACTTACATCACCCATTCATGATTGATCACAAGAAACATTATGGGTTTAAACCGGGTTTATTAGGTCAAGATGGATTCCCAACTAGGAATCTCTCGAAGTTGATAGAAGATGATCCCTTTTTAGGAGAAAACTTTAATTCACCCATTGACCAAAGTGAACTAGGTAAGCTTATGATGAAAGGAGCGCACCCCTTTGAGTATATAATTCATCCACCACTCTTTCCTCACACGGCATACTTCCACCAAGATGGTGTGTATCGCTAATATCACCCGCACTTAATCCTAAGTGTAGGAAAAACCTCTCCTTTATCCGTTAAATAAGGGTAGAGTCAAGCTCGTGACTCGAACAAAAACAAGCGCTTCTTGGGAGGCAACCCAAGCTTTATTTGCTTTGTGTGTTTATTTATTTGTTTGTTTAGTTTTATTTGCTTCCGTATGTATGTTTAATTTTTATTATTATTGATTCATGTTCGAAACTAAATTGTGAAAATGCTTTATCTTATTTTTAACTTCGTCTTAACTACATATAAAGGTATTTTGCAAAAGATAAGTGTAAGGGAAATCCAAATCGGTTTATTAGAACAAATGAACATGAATCATAACAATATTAAGTTAACATACATATTAGTAATTGTTTGAGTCAAATGCTTGTATCGAGTCATAATGATATTTTGCAGGATTTCCAGGAAATAAGGATTGAGTTTTTCCAGAAATTTTCCGAAAACTTAACATGAAAAATCTGTCAGATCACTTCTGACGGCGTCAGGAACAGTTTTCTGGAATTTTTTTTTTTGAAAGTTTTGTTTTTCTTCCGGAATCATAAAATGCTTTATTAAATCTCTAACTTATAAACTCCAGGAATCTGCAAAATAATCATTCCACAAGCATTATATCCTTATACAGATTTATCCCGCCGATGTTATGCAGGTTTTCGTGTTTGTTTTCTCAGGTTTAACAGGTTATTTTGGACAATGAGATGTATGTGGAATCTAGCTTTTGGCGCTGCTTTAATCTTGAAGCTTCAACATTACCTTGGAAGAAGATCTAACCATGTTACCTCTTTATCCACCGAGCAAATCAGGGGAGTATTTGATTTCATTCTTTTACCTTATTTACTTTTACATCTTGTTATTTGAACATTGGGGACAATGTTCATCTTAAGTGTAAGGGAGGTAAAGTACGATACCTTAGAGAATGCTATTACGCTTGATTTTTCGTTTGTTTAATGGTAGATGTGTAATAAAACTGAGAGAAATACCTGTTAAGGCAATTTTGGTGCCAAATTTAAAATTTTTTACAACATATAGGAGTGAAACTTTGGTCTTAATGAGCGTCTCACGGATAGGAGTTATATGACTAGCACAAAACTGTAACACTAAAAAATTTTCCACCCCCAAATATGTGAGGTTCGCCCCTAGAATTGGTAGGAAAAGCATTTATGCTATGATGTGTGTACCGGTAGCACTTAGATTCTAGAACTTGCGTTAGGACCATTCCGAGGCCACAAGTGAGACTACATTCGTGTAGTTAGATTTACTACATGATAAGAGGCATTAGGATTAACCCATTGTTTTACACCTGTGTTTTTGTTATAATTACATTGGCTACATTGGTCAAGTAATTCTCCCACACCCTTTGCGTTGTACTCATTTTTAGTACACGATACCCCTAGTACACCCCTCAGAGCCTATCTTTTCGTTTCTAACTTTAAGCATTTTACTTAAAGTAAGAATTTGTTTACAACCCACTTAAATGTACACCCAAATCGCCTTAGCCTACCTTGTATGCACTCATTTCTAGTGCATTATTGTGACAACATTTGTTTAAACCCCAAGTTAATTATCTAATTGATTACATGGTTGCTAAGTCGAGTCATATCCTTGTACATATTGTTTTGGGACGATTGGGACTAATGGGTAAAGTACTAGTGTAATGGAGTAATGGGGAAGAACAACATTATTACCCCCATATGTGCTAAATATTTTAAAAGTACTCCAAGTGTTTCGATTATCTTAATTCGAGTCATTAGAATAGTTAATTGTAAAGTTATGTAAAAGTTCAAGTGTAAGGGGGATACAACCCCCCTACGATGTATTATTTTGGATGGTAGGGCAAGAGTGTATGTAAAAAAAAAAAAAAAAAAAAAAAAAAAAAAAAAAAAAAAAAAAAAAAAAAAAAAAAGTAGAAAAAAACATACGGACTACCATCCCGTTTCATTTTATGTTTATTTTATCTTTTTGTTATTTTTTTCTTTAGCTTAAGTCGAGTCTAGTCTTGGCTTAGCAACGCCATATTGTACATGTAATTAATCAAGATCTTTAACTCGCCACCAGTAAAATATCCTTTATCCAACAAAACCGTGTTTATCATATCCCTACACCTAACGTTATAACCTGTTTAAAAGCCCTCTTTGATAGTTTATCTTAGGTGCTTACGCCTAGTGGAGGAGGTTTTTGATCCTTTCCCAAGCCTATGGTAATCTATTTGCTATGACAGGTAGTGAGAGATATTATTCATTTTCATTTATGAGATATACTTTTATGACACTGAGAGATGTGAGTATCTAAACACTACTTGTGAGGTGCTAGTCTGTAATCTCCGTGCTTATTATGATTAAAATGGAATGACTATTTGTTGTAATTACTTTTATATTAGCGTTAAATGACCCCTAACTTGTATTTTGATTAGAATAAAAGCGCATTTACTTGAGGACAAGCAAATCTCAAGTGTAAGGGTATTTGATGAAGCGAAAAGTGTACCGCTTTTAGGGGGTCATTTAAGCCCTAAATCGTATTTATTTGATCAAATATTGCCCTAAATCGTTCCTTTTGTCATTTTAGGTACTTTGGAGAAGAAATCTGGAAAAGGAAGCATTTTGGACGTTTTTTTAGCATAAAAGTGAAGAAAACGACAAAGTCTCAAAATCGGCTGGAAAAGTACCTGTGACGGCGTCAAGCACCATTGTGACGCCGTCAACCCTTGACGCGCCAGAGAGGATTTTGGATGATTAAAAGGGGACGGCGTCAAGAAGGCCATCAAGAAACCCTAACCGCGGCGAGGTGACGGCGTCAGCTCTTTAACGTGACGCCGTCAGATCTGATTTTCCATATATATTCTCATAATTTTTTAGTCATTAGTGTGCAACTTTGTGAGGAGAAACCCTAAGACGATTTTTCTGCTACTTTTAAGGGTTTTATACCCTTGGATCTCCCATGTTCAATTGAAGATAAGTAATCAATTAATCATTCAATATGTCTATTTGTTGTTTGATTATATCTTGTTCTTGTCTTTTATTTAACATGCTAGGCTAGATTTATCTTGTGTTTGCTTAGATCTAATAAAACCTAACTATTGATTATTGGTTGTTGGTGTGTTATTAATTGTATTGGATGATTGTTTATCGATGTTAGGCTTAAGAAAACTGGCTAACCTCCTATACGGTAACTTGCTTGAACGTCTTAAGAAACATGAACCAATGCGTACTAAGGTTTTTATGGTTGTATTTAATGCATGAGCGAATTCTAGTGATCCCATGTTAGGAGCTTCCTAGCCGGCTCGACATAGGAGTGAAGTAGGAGCTTATAGAGTTGGGGAAGCACGTAGCCACACCCACGATTGGTATTAAGGAATACACCCGACATCCACGCAATTAATACACACTAATCAACCGGTAAAAGATAGTTAGGGAGTAAGGAAATCTAAGTAAACACATTTCTCTCCATATAAGTTCCACAACCTTTTTATTTTCAGTTATTTTATTTTATTTGCAATTGTAGTTATTTGGGTTAGTTGACTAGCAACCAATTCCGCCCACTCCTTCAAACCTGAGATTTTACTTGCTTTTATAAAAATATAAAAAAAATACAAAAAGAATCTTCCCTCACCCTTAGACCTATTAGAGTAGTTTTTCAATCCTAACGACACTATTCCCCTAGAGAACGATCAATCCCCCGGTACTTGCCACTACACTATACTACATCGGTCAGGTACACTGCCTGGTGGGGATTGCAAGCCTCTTGAGATCCCTCGAGAGGTAAAACCTGTTGTAAGGTCGCAAAACCACGCATCACCAGGCATAGGGTCGAATAGTTTCTATTGGAAAGTGATACCACGACTTCAAGTGAATATCCGGTACCCTCGATTGATTATCTTTACCCTGTTTGGGTGCACTACGACACACACAGAAACCAACAATCAATAGAAACTATACCTGTGATAATCAATGGCTGCTGCTATGAGACAAATAGCTGCTAACTTTTCCAAGTTGGAAAAGTTTGAAGGTGTGGATTTTCGAAGGTGGCAAAAGAAGATGAAGTTCTTGTTGACCAGCATGAACGTGGCATATGTTCTGACCACTCCTATCCCTGCTGATTATGGGGATGATGCTACGATGGAACAGATGAGAGCCAGAAGCAAGTGGGAGAACGATGACTATGTCTGCAGAGGTTTAATCCTCAATGGTATGTCTGATACTCTATTTGATATCTATCAAAACGTTGAATCTTCTCAAGAACTATGGGATTCTCTGGAAGCCAAATACATGGCAGAGGATGCATCAAGTAAGAAGTTTCTTGTAAGTAATTTTAACAATTACAAAATGGTCGATTCTAGACCGGTCTTGGACCAATACAATGAACTTCTTAGTATACTTGGTCATTTACTCAACACAAGATGAACATGGATGAGGCTATTCAAGTCTCATGTATCATCGATAAGCTACCTCCTTCTTGGAAAGATTTCAAGCACATGCTTAAGCATAAGAAGGAGGAGTTAACTCTTACTGAGTTGGGCAGTCATTTGCGCATTGAGGAATCACTCAAGGTGCATGAAAGTGACAAGCCAAAGAGCAGCACTGCTGCTGGTCCATCAGTTGTCAATATGGTGGAGCATAACAACTCCACCAGGTACAATGACAACAAGGGCAAGCGTAAACATCAGGATAACACCAAAACTGATCCTAACAAGAAGTCTAAGGCTACTTGTTGGAAGTGTGGTAAAACTGGACACTTCAGGAAGGATTGTAAAGGTGGAAAGATTGGCAATAAAACCAATGGATCAGGCACAAGTGGATCTGGGAATGGTAACTCCAATTCCCTGAAAGGTCAGAATATATTTAATAAGTCTTTTTGGATTTATTATGTTACATATATATCTGAATTGTTCTTTGTGCAGGATGACGATGTTGCTTGGTGGGTTGACTCTGGAGCTACAATCCATGTGTGTAAAGATAGAAGCTGGTTCAAGACCTACGAGTCAGTGAATGATGGTTCTATTCTTCATATGGGAAATGAGTCAACAGCCCTGGTGCATGGAAGAGGAAGTGTTGAGTTGAAGTTTAGTTCTGGAAAGATTGTTACTTTATTAAATGTTTTACATGTTCCTGATATTAGGAAGAACTTGGTTTCTAGTGGTATTTTAAATAATTGTGGTTACAAACAAGTTATTGAATCTGATAAGTTTGTTTTGTCTAAAAATGGTGTATTTATTGGATTTGGTTATTTAAGTAATCACATGTTTAGACTTAATATTGTTCATGATGTGATTGATTCTGTTTGTATGTTGTCATCTAAACAATATGATTCAACCCTTTGGCATGCTAGACTTGGCCATGTACACTTTAAACGTATGCAAGATATGTCTAAGGATGGGTTAATCCCAGCATTTGACATGGACACTAAAAAGTGTAATACTTGTATGATGAACAAGATAACTAAGAAACCATTTAAAGATGTAAAACGTGAAACTAATGTGTTGGAATTAATACATAGTGATTTATGTGATTTGCATGCTACTCCCTCCTTGGGGAATAAGAAATACTTTGTCACTTTTATTGATGATGCTTCTAGGTATTGCTATGTTTATTTATTGCAAACTAAGGATGAAACATTAGATAAATTTAAAGTATTTAAGACTGAAGTTGAATTGCAACAAGAGTCCCTGATCAAGAGATTAAGGACTGATAAGGGAGGTGAGTACATGGATACTCAGTATTTTCAGTCTGTTGGTATTATCCATGAAATGACTGCCCCTTATACTCCTCAGCAAAATGGAATTTCTGAAAGGAAAAACCGAGTGCTAAAGGAGATGGTTAATTCCATGTTGTCCTATTCAGGACTGAGTCAAGGGTTCTGGGGTGAAGCTATGTTAATAGCTTGCTATTTGCTAAATAGGGTTCCTAACAAAAGGAACAAGACTACCCCTTATGAACTCTGGACTAAAAGGAAACCCAACTTGAATTATCTCAAGGTTTGGGGTTGTAGGGCTGTTGTGAGACTCCCTGATCCGAAGCTTAAGACTTTGGGTGAAAGAGGCATTGAATGCATCTTTGTTGGATATGCTGAGCATTACAAGGCTTATAGGTTCTATGTTATTGAACCTAATGAGTCTGTTTCAATTAATTCTATAATTGAATCAAGGGATGCAAATTTTGATGAGAATAGATTCTCTTCAGTCCCTAGACCAAGTCAGAGGATTCCTAATGGAACCAATGATGTTGGTGTATCAGAAGCCTCTGATGAGGTTCCTGATGAGGTTGTGGAACAACAACCTGAGCCTGAGCTCAGAAGGAGCACAAGGGTGAGGACTCCAGAAAAATTTGGACCTGAATTTCAATTGTACTTAATTGAAGGAACAAGGGATGAGGTCTCTGACCAACACTCCTATTGCTTTAATGTTGAGGATGATCCCAAAACATTTGATGAAGCAATAAAGTCCCAAGATGTTGCGTTCTGGAAAGAAGCAATAAATGATGAGATGGACTCCATCATGGGGAATAACACTTGGGTGTTGGCTGATCTACCGCCTGGTTGCAGACCTCTAGGTTGCAAATGGATTTTCAAGAAGAAAATGAAGGTAGATGGAACTATTGAAAAGTTCAAGGCAAGCTTAGTCATTCAAGGCTTTAAACAAAAGGAAGGAATTGATTACTTTGATACTTATGCCCCTGTGGCTCGTATCAGTATCATAAGATTGCTGATTGCCTTGGAATCAATTCACAATCTGATTATTCATCAGATGGATGTGAAGACAGCTTTCTTGAATGGTGAATTAGATGAGGAGGTTTACATGAACCAACCTCAAGGCTTCATCATGCCTTGCAATGAAAAGAAGGTGTGCAAACTGATTAAGTCCTTGTATGGACGAAAACAGGCACCTAAGCAATGGCATCAAAAGTTTGATGAAGTGGTTTTGTCTAGTGGTTATTCACTTAACCAGTCTGACAAATGTGTATATAGCAAATTTGATGAATCTGGTAAAGGAGTCATCATTTGTCTATATGTTGATGACATGTTGATCTTTGGCACTGACCAAAGTCAAGTGGACCTGACAAAGGAATTTTTGTCATCAAGATTCTCCATGAAGGATATGGGGGAGGCAGATGTTATCCTTGGTATTAGGATTAAACATGAAGGTAACAAAATTTCTATCTCTCAGTCTCATTACATTGAGAAGGTGTTGAGGAAATTTAATTACTTTGATTGTACTCCAGTGAGTACTCCTATGGATACAAGTGAGAAGCTAATGCCCAATAAAGGCAAGGCTGTATCTCAACTTGAGTATTCAAGGGTAATTGGCTGCTTAATGTATGACATGACTTGTACTAGACCTGACATTGCATTTTCTGTGGGAAAATTGAGCAGGTATACTAGTAATCCTAGTGCTCATCATTGGCAAGCAATTCAGAGGGTACTGAAGTATTTGAAGAAAACTATGGATTATAGTCTCTCATATACTGGTTATCCTTCTGTACTAGAAGGGTATACTGATGCAAGTTGGATCAGTAACACTGAGGATAATTCGTCTACTAGTGGCTGGGTATTCCTACTTGGTGGAGGTGCAATTTCTTGGGCATCCAAGAAGCAAACCTGCATCACCAGTTCAACCATGGAATCTGAATTTGTGGCCTTAGCTGCTGCTGGTAAAGAAGCTGAATGGTTGAGAAACTTGCTTCTTGAGATTCCATTGTGGCCTAAACCTATAGCACCTATATCTATCCGGTGTGATAGTGCTGCTACATTGGCAAAGGCTTATAGCCAGATGTACAATGGGAAGTCTAGACACTTAGGTGTCAGGCATAGCATGATTCGTGAGCTTATCATGAATGGGGTGGTATCTATAGAGTTTGTTAGATCTCAACAGAACTTAGCTGATCACTTGACGAAGGGTTTGGCTAGAGACTTGGTTTTTAAGTCTGCTAAAGGGATGGGTTTAAGTCCACCTTAGTCAATGAATGTAAAGACACCCAACTCCCTCCTGAGGAAAATTTGGAGTTGAGTTCAATGTGGAAAGCTGATCATTTAGTGGACTGGAGCACTGTTTTATTTACATCCCAGGGTTGTGCTCAGAACCTGCGGGAAAGGAGGATGAAGTCTTCACTTCTTAATGGTTAATTTTCTTTGAAAAAGTGCTTTGCAGGGGCATGATTAAAAGATGAACCACCTATGTAAATGTTGAAGTTTTGCCGCTTCAGGAAGCTTTAGGACTTTTAGCTTTTACAACATTTATTAAATGGATATGGACACATGGCTTGTAAAGTGTCAGGAGTATTTTAGTGTTTGAAAATGTATGTGTATTTTATATTCAAGTATTCAAATGGGTTGAAGGGTTCAATTCTTAGAACACCCTGATTCTCGAATATTTGAACTTGTAAGGTACTAAGATGCGAATTCAATCTTCAAGATATTTTCATTTATGCATATATTTTGTTTTGTGTTTATTTTTCATGCAAAGGAAGTGAACTAAATTTGGGGAGG
Source organism: Artemisia tridentata subsp. tridentata (assembly GCA_021014915.2). Taxonomy (NCBI): domain Eukaryota; kingdom Viridiplantae; phylum Streptophyta; class Magnoliopsida; order Asterales; family Asteraceae; genus Artemisia; species Artemisia tridentata. The sequence goes on from CP139502.1 coordinate 361,404,067, forward strand.
ATTGTTGGAAAATTTAGTGCACTTGAGGGATGAGTTTACACCTGGTAATGGGTTTGGAGGTATGGAGTATACACCCATCAGGTCAATGAACACCCTGACTCATATTATGTGGTTATGTTGTTCTACTGCTAGTTATTATGATGGTACTGCTAGTTGTCATCATAGTACTGCTGAAGTAGAACAAGGTACTGCTAGCTTAATAAAGGGACTGCTAAGTATAAATGACAATGCTGCTGATGCAGTTGATTCTGCTGTTAGCATTATCTATTCCTGCCGATAGCATTGTCATTCCTGCTGATAGCATTATCTATTTCTGCTGATAGCTTTATTGCTGCTGATGCAGAACAACTCTGCTGCTAGTGTATCAATTCTGCTGATAGTGTTATTGTTCCTGCTGCCAGTACTTTGTTGCTGCTGATAGTACAATAACTCTGCTGATGGGCAATAGACTCTGCTGCTAGGCATCAGACTCTACTGCTGGTTATAACCACCGACTCCTACTATTATGGAAACTATTATGGATAATTAATGGGCCGTTAATTATACATAATTCCATGGGCTAGGGTTTTGAGTAGACTCTATTATAAATAGAGATCCTAACATGGCATGAAAGAAACGAAAAAAAGAAAAAAAAAACCCAAAACACTAAAATACGATCGGTTCTTGCTTTGTGCCTAGAACAAGAACATCACTTGGTTTTATCCTATAGAGATATTCGTGCAACCCAGGCATAGGGTCGAATAGTTTCTATTGGAAAGTGATACCACGACTTCAAGTGAATATCCGGTACCCTCGATTGATTATCTTTACCCTGTTTGGGTGCACTACGACACACACAGAAACCAACACCTAGAACAGTAATTGACTTTCGTTGACCAATATAAAAATGAGAACTTAACTTTGCATTAACTGAAACTACATTACATAACTGAAAAGATAAAAGTACAAGTACCTTGCTAAATTTATGCTAAATAAAACCTGCCTTAGAAGGCTACAAGACTTATCTATTTATACTAAGAAAAATAAAACTAAAGTCTTGTACGATGTGTTTCTTTTGTGAGGGGGAAACTAAGTTGTGCTTCTTGGGAGTTATTTCCCACCTTTGGATTAATCTTGGAACCGATCAAAGCCGTTAAAAATCCCTTTGGCGCCCATTTCTTCACACGGATTGCCAACGTGGCATCCCACTTGAGTTCTGATAACTTGGAGGAAGGAGAAGCATTTAATGCTAGTCAGGGTTGGTGGAGTGTAGGTGGAGGGGGGTTGGTGTTTGTCAGGAAGAAGGTATGGGGTGAGTGGGTGGTATCCTGGTTTATTCATTTTGGCGGGATAAGGGATAGGGATGAAGGGTTGACCGGGTCAACTCAAGGAGTTAACTAAAAACCGGGTTGGGTCTAATTTAAGATTGGGCTTTTGTTATTTGGGTTGGGTTAAAGGGTTTGTGTGGTGTATTTGGTTTAATGGGGTTTTAGGATTAGAATGTGTTAAAGTTAAGGGACCATTTATGTATAAATCTGAAAACCAGGGACCATGGCTGCCATTCTTCAAAAGTTCATCTAGGGACCAATCTTGCCAACTGAGAATACTCCAAGGGCCATATGTGCTGTTTTGGTATTTTTGGGGTTGACTTTGACTTTTCTTGATCGAATGCACCATCGTTGTCGATTCGATCCAAAAATGCTCGTTTTCGCTCCGTTTTCAATCCTTTGTACCTGAAACATGTAAAAACACAAAACCAAGGATATCTGCAATATATTCGGGTGTTTTTGGTCGTTTTTGTGTCTTTTATGGGTGTAAAATGATGAGTATTCACACACTCATCAGAAGCAAACAAAATTGTCAAACCAAAAACAATAAAAAACAAACATTGTTCTTTGCAAACACATTTGCAAATTTTAAAATAAAAATAATAAACCAAGTAGTTGTTGGAAGTGATCTAATCTGTTGGTTCAATCTTGACTTGGACCAGATCTTGCTGAGTGACGTTGACTGATTCATCCTCGGGTTCGCTCTCAACCTCATCAAGATCAACAACAACACGTTGCTTCTTTCCTGCACTTCCCGATGGTTCACCTGCTGTAGGAGGTGGCGACAAAGAACGGCTCTTCTTTGAACCGGAACTTGAGGAACTTCCGGGAGCTTCACATGATGCAGGAGGTGACTGCAAATCCAACACACGGCTCAAACTGGGATCAGAGATGCTTACTTGTTTGATCAAAGAAGCAGGTGTGCTGAACTCCTGAGTAGAAGGTGTGCTGAACTCCTCATTTGGAACCTAATTAACAAAAAAAATGACTCAACTCTACGATACTATAAACTTTGAATATTTGTAATATGTTAAAATGTTACATGATACTTTACCTCATCAGGAACATCGTCTACTACGTCGTCCTCTAAAAAGTCTTTCTTAAAATGGTTGATGAAATCAACGTTTTCAGAAAAAGCATCACACCGATAGGTGTGGTTGTTCCTGTTGACATTGTACTCCGAGTAGTAGATCTTAAAGAGACATTTCTTCCCGACTATGTTGGACACCTCATGTGGCCAGTATTCGTCTGGGTCCATACCATGGATTTCCATCAATTCCCAGGCAGTATGCCTGGAAAGCTTGGAAAACTGGGTGTTAAAAAATACCACAGGGGCGGAACCCGACTCATCAATCAGCCTTAAAATTACCTTAAACCTGTAACAACAAAATAAACGTGCATGTAAAAACTTGCAAATCTAAAAATTGTTAAAAAAATATAACAAATAAAGATTGTGGACTGTAATGTTTGTTACCTGGATACAGCCTGTACAGAGCCATGATCCTCACAAATAAAAACGGATATGCGATTCCTTCCCTCAACAACATCCACTCTTTTGTTACACTCTTTACATGCTGTGTACGCCCAGCCACTCTCTTTGTGGATCCTGTGTATTGTTGCTAAAACAATACAATGTGAATCCTGCATTTTTTTACTGAAAATGTTTGAATTCAATGAATGAAAATAGGAGAAAGATAATTCGTGTAGAGTTTAGAATCGGAATGAGTAACACACCGGTTCACAATCACGGATTCCACCAACCATCCTTTTCACACAACCACGAAAAAACTCAGTCATGGTTTGAACCTTGACTTCCGGTGAGAAAACCTCAATCTTGAGCTGATCACGCTGAAACCCTTCACGCTGTTGAACCCTAAAATAAAATTACAAAACAATATAAATTAATAATATTAATAAGAATGAAATATTGAATTGTGGCATTAAGTTATACAGTAAAAAATATAACAACCTTGTTTTGAATTCAGTGATCTCTGGTATGTCACGGTTGACAAATATCTTAGAACCGAAGAGGGCATTGTGAACTGAGGCTAACCCTGCTTAGTGAAACGTTGAATACATACAGTTAATAAAGAATAAAATAAGTGAATGTATTACAAATAATATAGGAAAACGATGCACGTACCGTCCCAGTACTTCACTTTACCCAGTTGAAGTATAACCACCAAATGATCAATGGCGTCACGCTTGTTAGCATACTGATCCCACATGGTCGCCCATTTGTCCCAGAAAGTGAGGTTCAAACGATTTGCCCTGTATAACATACATACAATAGGTTATAAATAAATATTAAAATCGTTAGCATGACTTGGGTAAAAATATATATTATAGATAATTCGTTTATTTATACTTACTCCGCGTCTTCAACGACAACTGTCCTACGGACCTTTTTCCCACCTGCAGAAAGAACAGGAACAATTTCCTCGATACCAACCACTGAGCCAATCACATCTGTGTATAAAAATATTGGTTTCATATAAGTGAGACAACATATAAATGTTATTGAAATGTTATTAATCAAAATGGTTCGAGTACGTACCAACTGCGTCGTTATCATAGTATTGGTAATGTTCAGGATCACCCAAATGATGAAATGGTTCTAGAATAAAACCATGTGTGTTGTTGTCAAAAGGTTCAATACGTGTCACAATGGTTGTCTTGTAAAAACTTATTTTGAACCTATGCGGCAACAAAGGAAGCCTTCCACCATTCTCAGCAATCCCAAAGTTTGATATTATGTAACATTGGCCCTCCTCAAACAGTGGCTCGAACCGAAACATGAATTCTTTCTTTATGTAGACTTGTATCCTAGTGTTCTGCATTGGACATATTATGTGTTCCATCAAACTGTATTAATAAGGTATTGTATACATAGAAAAAATGTTAGTGAAGATACCTCGACATCTTGCAGCACAAGATCAAGGCTGTATGGATCATTTTCAGCATTCAATTTATGCGAATGCCAAATTGAGATACATCTGGCCATAACTGCTATGTCATCCAACATAGGACTGACTTCTTTAAGAGGTGTGATTTTTTTATCCTCAACATTACCTGATATATAAAAATTAAACTACAATTATACTCGTATAATAATGAAAAAAACACAGCATGTAAAGCTAAGGATTTGCAAGCAAAAAAAATAATTCCTAAATACATTGTTTTATAATAAACATGATACAAATGAATGTAAATAAGGAGTTGAAAGAAAACATAGATCAGGTTATGAATGAATATAAGAACATCATATGAATAGAAATAAATTATTAACAATGTATGGAAGAAATGACTAACCTCCTGATCCACCGGAAACACCAGCACCACCAAAACCATTACTTGATATACACAAATGAAACTACAATTATAATCGTATAATAATGAAAAACCACAGCATAAAAGGATTTGCAAGTAATTGTATTTAAAATTCTGAAATCGTAAATACCAGTATAACATTCAGTGTGCGAAAGAAACATATGTGATGATCCTTGATAACATTTAGTTACAAAACTAAAACTTCTACTAATCTAATGTCCAAAACATCACAAACATAAACAATTGCAGACGTACAAAAATTTGACTGTATACATTAAACCTTTATTTTTTTTATCCAATGTGCCATAGCAACATATGTAAAGATCAATGATAACATTCAGTTAAAAAAAACACTTATACTACTCTAATGTCCAAACCTTCACACACGTACATAATTGCAGCAGTACAAAAATTTTACGGCATATATTAACCCTTTTGGTTTTTTATCAAATGTGCCAAAGGAACATATGTAAAGATCCTTGATTCTTTTGTACATTCAGAATGACACTTAAAGAATACAACACAACATATAAGGATCTGAAAGTATTTGTATAATGATTTAGAAACAAAGAAAGAACATTCATAAATAGATTGTATTATACGAATTTGCAACCAACACAAAACATCAATCAGCAAATAAAATTGGTAAGAACAAATAGCATTCATACAGCAACACAGCATAATAGGAGTCGGAAGCAAGTACCTTTGGTAAGAACAAAACATCAATCAGCCTAAAAAGAAATATCAAAAAACACAATTGCATATACAAATATCATATTAGTATCAACAACATTATTAAGAATGTATCAACAAAATGATTTACCTCCTGATCCACCGAAACCACCAGCACCACCAAAACCTTTTGAACCTCCAAAACCTCCAGACAATCCAAAACCTCCATTCTTTCTGAAACTGCTACCTGGTGCTGATGGTGATTTCTGGTATCCATTGTTACCAATTTTTTTCCCTGGAAACCTATTCATGACTGATTTTGTGATATGAAAGATATAGGTCGATTGATAAATGTGATGTTAACAAATAGGTGAAAATACTGTCTTTATAGATAAACATTAGGGTTTTGGAAAAAAAATTAGTTTAAAAAAATCTGTGATTTTTGTGATATGAATTTGAAATTCAAAATGGATCATAATCAATAATTTAAAATCAGTATGTGAATTATGGAATGTAATAATCGGTTTCAATAGGAATAGCAGATATTTTAGGGAGATAATTAAGGGGTGTGATGTGTTATGCATTGTGTTTTAGGGAGATAATATTCGGTTTCATATTTTGATTTTGAAATGCATCCGTGATTTAGATTGAAACAGATAAGAAGAGTTAATTGTGATTAGTTGGTGAGGGAATTATGGAAGGATTGATACAATTGAAGCATGACATATTTGTTTTCCAATCTCTATCACAAAAACATAGTTGCTCCAGTGGTTGGAGTGTTGGTTGTGGGGATAGTGACCAGGGTTCGAATCTAAGCAATGAAATTATTTTTTAATAAATTTCGTGCAAGGAGAAGTGCCAAGTGGCATTGAGGTGGCAATGACATGGCATTGAGGTGGAATTAGATTCGATGAAGTGGCATTTCCATGCAGCATGCTTAGCCCCATATATATGTTATAGATTGTCATGATATTAAAATTACAACAGTGGCATCACGAGCCTTGGATAATGTGTAATTAATGACCAAAACGCATAAAAAATGAATTTTGAATTGCGTTTTAACATGTTTGGTCGATTTTAGGGTTTATCCAAATCGAACCCTAATTTTTTATTTAGGGCCGATTGCTCTTTATTATTTTTTTTTAGGGTTTATGTTTGGTTATTTAATTTGATTATGAACCCTTGGATTAACATGTTATGTTTATATGTTTATGTATGCGATCTTGAGACAATACGTGAATAATTGTTATGTATAATCCATGAAAACGTGCATGTTTGGTATGGATTTATTGTCAATATAATTTAAATTGTTTAAATTTGTTATATGAATTAATGGTTAAGTTTTACACATGGAATTTAATTGATAGATGTCGAATTGGGGAAGACTCCAATATATTAAGTAATCAATTACGTGCTATGTGGTGTATATTTAACTATGACTAACGCAATCGATACGTCGATGCATGTGCCTCACTTACCTTTGTAAGTGATAGTCTTAGTTGAATATATACAATATAAACCTAGAATTGATTATTAATAGGTTTTATCGAATTAAGTTTGCATGTGGCTACATGTTTTTTTACATAATTAATTGTTATGTTATGTAAGTTTATTTAGTTGTTTTATTTTTTATTTGTATTACTTGTTTTTTGTTTATTTATTGTAAAGACATGTTTATAAACGAAAAAGGGTAATTTTGAATAGAAAAATAACATGGACTAAATAATAGTGAAACAATGAATTGTTTTCGAAGAGTTAAATTTTCAAGTGTTTAATTGATTGTTGAGTTTTGTACCAATAGTACGAATGGCTCACCCAATTGTGACAAACTATAAGAGGGGTATAAGTAGGAACGGGTTTGTAATAAGCTTCGCGCTGACCTTTGTTTCTACGCTCCTTTATGCGTCAAATTGGAGCTATCAAGTACGATTATTTTATGTACAAAATCACCTTAAGGGTGAATTAGCTTTAATTCCATGCGCCATTTTGTGGTAATTATCCGAAACACTAAGTCTTTAGACTTATGCAAAAGTACGATATAATGGATGATAATTAAAGGTAAATTCTTTGATTGGTGAGTCCAATACCCCAATTGAAAACGTTTGTAAATTTGATCTTAATGAATTGGTAAATAAAAAGGTTTAATGCTATCTAATTAAAAGAACACTTGAAGTTGTAATTTACATCATGTGAGAGCTTGGACTAGATTACAATGGAAAGGTAAATTCATACTTTCATTACTAGCAGATCAACTGATGTAATGAAACTATGTTAATTTACAGTTTTTTAAATTAGACCACTTAAATTGAGCTGTAAGTGAGAGCTTGGACTCAAGGCATAAGATGGGGATAAAACATGCTTATATTGGAAATTGTTTGCCAATATAAATCCTATAAAGATCTAGGAATTGGAAATTGTTTGCCAATTATTGTTCGACAGATTACCTTGTTGAATACTTTCATTACTAGCAGATCAACTGATGTAATGGAACTATGTTAATTCTATGGATCCTTTAGTCGAGTTGTATTGGGTGTGTTGGTTTGGCCTGCCGTGCTAAGGACCCGGTATCTAGCCTTGTACCGGATAAAGTGTAAGCGACGAAGGTTTGGTCTACCTTGTGTGAAAGAACCGGTATCTAGCTTTGTACCGGATAAAGTGTAATCGACGTTGTGAAGGCTTCTCCGCCATGTGAAAGGAGTTTGTATTGTGAAGTGATAACGAACTCTCGATTCGGTGACTCGGGGAGTGGAGCAGGGAAAGGAAGGTGTCCTTGTAGCCGAACCACTATAAATACTTGTGTTGTGGTTGTGTCTCTCTAACTATATCTCCTAGTTTAGTTTATATGCTTTTATTTATATCAATATCCAACACGTCAAAACTAGATTGACATAAGTCGATCTATAAGTTTTAATAAGTGATTTTAATCGGTAAAACTATTCAACCCCCCCCCCCCCCCCCTCTCTAGTTTTCTACAGATAGGTTTTAGCCTACAAAATAATATGCAAGAAAATGAGGATAAAAGCTATCCATGAAAGGTTAAGATGAATAGGTAAGAAAAAAGTTATACATTTGCTTTGAATAATGAATATGCACAACTCCACACCTTCTAATTTCATGCATATAACAAACAAAGTTCATGTAACAAATAGAAGAATATAAATCAAAAGGCATAAAGAGATTCAAAGTATGATTTTATTACCTCTTCAGTTGGAGAATGAAACAAAACTTACAAATGTAGAAAAATGAGTTATGTCTAAACTTAAATAACAAAAAATTCAAATTCTGAAATAGAACAGTAAAATATATAATTACCTAACTATATTGCAAAAAATCCGTCTAATGAGGAAACCAAATTACAGTCAAGGAATCAAATTACATCTAAAACCGGGTGCAGCCATTAAATCAACTTTTAATTACTATTACTCGAATGTTATGTTATGCTTATTTAAGGTCTTTTTGACCACCATAAATGTGAAAGAGGAAAGTCTTTGAATGAAGAGAATACATTTGTTGAATTGTTGGTGTAGCTTAAATCGGTAAACCTTTGATTATTACACTTATTTGGAAAATTAGCTTAAGCTTAGGCTTATTATTGCAAAATTACTAAAAATGACATAATTAAATGAGTTTTTGTATATGTTAGATATTTTTGTGGGTAAATAAGTAATTTATGTTCAAAAGCCCGGGTCTAAAGTTTTTATCCCCTTTTATGGGGTTGGGGCATATAGAGACTTATGACTTATAAGCTCTTCCATAAGCCCGCATGACAAATGAGACTTATTTTATAAACCGATGAAGATTTTTGGTTGAGAAATTACATCTCTACCCTTGGTTACAAATACTCGTTAACTTCAGTTTCAAATAGAGATGGCAAAAAACCCCGAATCCGATGGAGAATCCGATACCCGACCCCGATTTGACTGGGAAATCCCCGGGTTGACCGGGTATAGGGATGGGGGTGGGGAATCCCCGATACTGAAAAGCAGGTATGTAGGCGGGGATGGTAATACCCTCGGGTCCCCGAATATCTTTTCTGTTTAAAAAAAATTGTATATCTTGTCAACTAATAGTTAATATCCTCTTTGAAATATTACTTCATCTCACCATTGAAGTTGTATCTGCATATCAAATATTATACGTTATCGCCCGATTAGCAATGATGATAATATGTCATACCGAAACAAATAATGTTTAGCCAACTTATTGTGATCATATAATAAGACTAAGTACACAGAATTGATTATTCAATAATTAGTTAGCTTTAGATTTTAAACAAATAATGTGTAGGATGTAGATTCTTAAAAACTTGGAAAGTGTTGCTTGTATTGGTCTATATGGATGTTCAAAACACATAAAAGGTTTACATATGTCAAGTGTGTAACGAGGAAGATCCCCATCGGGGACAGGGATGGGACTTATTTGTTACCCCCGACAGGGATGGTAATAGCTATTGAACTTCGGAGATGGGAATGATATCAACCATTCCCCACAAACCCGGCCCCGTTGCCATCTCTAGTTTTAGACCAGGAATTGTTTCTTCTCTTACACCATTCTTTATGAAATGAAATTGTAAAAAAAACAACTTTTAATCCAACTACATTTTTGTTTCATGTAAATTGTTTTAACTTTTTCAATGTATATTTGATATCGCTAGAAATATTCGTAGCTGTTTGTGTAACAATATATTTTTGGTTGAAAATTATTTATCGGGATTAATCGTTTTAAATACATCAAACAGCTACAACTACTTACCAAACATTTGTATATGTATAAAAAAATTACAGCTTTAAGCTATCGCTGCTAACTACCAGTTATCAGCTTGTAATTAATAGCTATCAGCTTACGGCTAACAACTTTCAGCTTTTTTGCCCAAACGTACTTAAAATGAGTTGTACGATAACATAAATAACATAACTGCATATGGATCTGCATACCACGATTCTAGATATATAGCAAAATCAGACGAACTTAAGTGCAATCTCAATCATCCGAGAGTCGTTTACAACACCATTTTTTTTAAACTAACATATTTTTAAAAGGTCCAGCCATTACCAACAGTTCTTAAACTAACTGCATATGGATCTGCATACCACGATTCTAGATATATAGCAAAATCAGACGAACTTAAGTGCAATCTCAATCATTCGAGAGTCGTTTACAACACCATTTTTTTTAAAACTAACATATTTTTAAAAGGTCCAGCCATTACCAACAGTTCTTAGACATAATACTCCAAAATGAAATCTGCAATCTTCAAAAGGTCCAGCCATCGATTGATCAACGATACTGCAATGTACAAGATACCAAAAATTAGAATTTAGTGGCAGAACAAATAAAGCATGGAAAGCAGTGCTTAAATAAGCTAACGAAAAAAAAAAGAAAAAAAATACAAGTGATGAATTAGAAAATCTAATTAGCCACTTCTTTTGCTTCCGGCACACAATGAATGGCCTCTTAGGAACAACCTAGATACAATGCACAGCCCTAACAAGATAATTGCATCAAATGTCGGGCCAAAAAAGACCACTATAAGGATCATCCGTAATGGGCGCTGTAGCACCCATTTTTTTTCCCAAACAGCGCCCAACAACGCCTACCACCCCAAAACGGGACGGGGGGGGGGGGGGGGGGGGGGGGGGGCGCGGTTGATCAAAAAAAGGCAACCCCGGTGGTTCTGACAACGCCCCGCCCTCTCTCAATCCATAAAATTCGAACGTTTTTTCCCCCATTTTACCACTACACCACTTTTTCAACAAAGCCCCACAATACCCCACATGCCACGTGTCAAACAACCCCCCACCCTCCACCCATTACCACTACACATGGTCTAAGGATCATGAAGAGCGGCATATTACTCTTTTTTAAAAACCAAACCCGTAATGATTTTCTGACAAACCGTATATTGACCTCTCATTATCACACCACACTCCAAAAAAAGGCAACCCCGGTGGTTCTGACAACGCCCCGCCCTCTCTCAATCCATAAAATTCGAACGTTTTTTCCCCCATTTTACCACTACACCACTTTTTCAACAAAGCCCCACAATACCCCACATGCCACATGTCAAACAACCCCCACCCTCCACCCATTACCACTACACATGGTCTAAGGATCATGAAGAGCGGCATATTACTCTTTTTTAAAAACCAAACCCGTAATGATTTTCTGACAAACCGTATATTGACCTCTCATTATCACACCACACTCCCTAATCCGTCCATTCATTTATTGACAGATAAATCTCAAATCACCGGAGAGTCAACATATCAAAAACAAACAGAAAGCAACCAACAGTAACTAAGTATCTACATTTCCTAACTAAGTTACATGTTTTCATTTTAGACATAGCATTGAGAATAAATAGAGAAAAGAGGAATTTTCAAAAACTTTTTTTAAAGCATATAAATGAAACTGCAATAAAAAAGGTTCAAAACTAACCTTAATGAAACCAATTTCCTTGGCGTTGCTGTGGAAGCATTGCCTGCAGCACATGAGCCCGTACTTCCTGATGAGTCCATGTGAGTTACCGCACACACGGCTGTTATAAAAACAACAAAAAAAAATCATATTAGACCATCAACTCGACCACAATACCAAACGTCTAAAACTAGAAAAAGAGACACATATAATATCATTATCTAACCACTTAAAACTATATCCAATCATTGACTACTATGAAACATATTTATACAATGCTATTTTGATCATGTGATCCATGATACATATTTCAGTTGTAAACCAATCATTCATAACATAACCAGCATAGCAATAATACATGACTAGACAGCTAACATTTTTAGCATACAATATAACAGAATTAATTCAGCAACATAGCTACACAGTTTAACGAGCTAAATACCGCATAACTAACACAACAACAACAACAACAACTGAATATAACAAGATTAACATAAAGTAATATATCATCATCAAAAGCACTTTTTAAGGCTACCAACATGTCTAATAATTAACTTAACAAATAATGACACCAAGGGGGTGTTCAAATAAGCTTATTTAGTCAGCTTATGAGCTTATTTGATTTTGAAAAAGCCAACAAGATCACTTTCTTGACCTTATCAACTTCTGCTTATTGGCTTAAGCCAATAAGCTCACCTTTATAACCTCTAGAAATGGACCTTATTGACTTTTTAAAAATAAAATAAGCTGATAAGCTGGTTAAATAAGCTAATCTAAACACCCCCCATTGCTATAATTATTTTACTTTTAGCTATATTATTTATTATCAAAAGCACATTTTAACGCAACCCACATGTCAAATGAGTAACGTAACAAAGGCAAATAATGATACCAAGGGGGTGTTTGGATTAGCTTATTTAGTCAGCTTATGGGCTTATTTGATTTTGAAAAAGCCAACAAGGTCCCATTTTAGAAGTTATAAAGACAAGGTTATTGGCTTAAGCCAATAAGCAAACGTTGATAAGGTAAAGAAAGTGACCTTGTTGGCTTTTTTTCAAAATCAAATAAGCCAATAAGCTGGCTAAATAAGATAATTTAAACACCCCTTTGTATCATTATTTGTGTTGTTTAAAAAACTAAGAAAACAAAAAACAACATTAAAATATATAGATACCAGGTACGAGAACCAGGGCCGTAGAGCTTAGGGTGAGAGTTCCAGATGTTTGAGTGACCCATGAATGATTTCCTTCTTCTTACAGATGCGCCGTTTGATCACAAAACCCTAGTTCTGGAGTTGGTGATGGATAAGTGGGTTTTATAGTGTTGTTGAAATGTACAGGCCCATTGACTTGCATGTATATTTAGAGCCCAATAGGCCTAAGTACAAATTGGGCTATATATAGATAATATATAACTTTCCAACATATGTAACAAGTTGGACACGAACTGTGTCATGCAACTAATATAAAAAGGTTAAGTGGTTAAAGTTTTGATACCTAAATGTAGAGATGCAAAAAAAAAAACCGGTTCATGAACCGAACTGAAAGAAAAAAAACGAAACCGGTTTTTCCAAAAAACCCGGTTTAGGGAAAACCGAACCGTCGGTTTAGAAACCGGTTTGCATTATTTGTTCTCAACTGGTTTGAGAACCGGTTTTGGGTAAAACCGGTTTAAACCGAACCGATTCTGGATAAAACCGGTTTAAACCGAACCGGTTCTTGATTTAAACCGGACATTTTCTCTCCCGAACCGGTTTTACGTAAAACCGGTTTTTGACTATTTGACTAAAACCGAAACCGGTTTTTAATCCGGTTCGGTTTTATTAAAAAAACCGAAATGTGCACCTCTACCTAAATGCATTGAAAACATGCTTTGTTTGAAAATAATTAAAAAGTTGACGGGTGGAATTTAAAGGTAGGTCTAAAGAGAAGAAGCGGGTGGGTATGCCTATTTATTATAAATCCTTTCACTTGACAACATTGAAAGGTTAGATAGGCTAACAAAATAGACGGATAAAAATTTGTCTCCATAAATATGACAACACCTTTCATCATATGGACCATTTACAAGGTTTCTAAAAATCTGTCTCCATATAAGGGTCAATTAATTATGTAGCCCAGTCGCTAAAGGTGTTGGGCTTTTGAGGACCCAAATTAGTCACTTTCTGGAAATAGCCCAAACATATGTTTGTGAAGTATTAATAATTTTTAAGTGTAATATTATAATCTCAATCAAATTAACCAGAAAATTTGCAAAAAAAAAAAGAATGTTGTTCTTTTTAATGAAAATTTGAAGTTGGAAATTTTGCATAGAAAATGAAAATTATTGGCCTAGATCCAACTCTTAACAAAGATAAGTTGGTTATCTTAAATGAAACAATCAAAATATAACGTTGTTTTACACTTAAGTCCAAAATTTGAAAAGATGATCTCCGTAAGCCATAAGTATTTTTGTTCATTTAATAAAAATAACATGATTTAGTTATATGTTTGACTAAAATTAATTTAATTTTAACTTTTATTGGCTAATATAAATGCTATGTGACTAAAATCGAAAAGCAAGGAGCAACCGGAGGAACGTGGAAATTTAAGTGTAATCTTTGTAGTGAAATCAGACAAGGATCATATTCAAGGGTTAGAGCACATTTGCATGGTATAAAAGGTAACAATTGTTTGATAAATTTCTTTAATGATTTGATTATTGATAATTAATTACTTTGGAAGATTTAGTATTTTTGGAACATCAATATATATCTATTTTGGAATTTCTTTAATATATATTTTTTATTTTTTTAATATTTTTTATTGCCGTACCTATTTTTGATTTTTGCCGTTTCCCGTACCCGTATCGTCCCCGTACCCGGATGCCGTACCCGTCCCAGTGCTACATAGATTATTAGACAAGAAATTAAAGTTTAGAGTAGTAGACTTGTACAACCCAATTGATACGTTTATAAATGAAACTAGACCACTTATTAGACAAGAAATTAAAGTTTGGTGTAGTAGACTTGTACAACCCAATTGATACGTTTGTAAATGAAACTAGACCACTTATTACACAAGAAATTAAAGTTTAGAGTAGTAGACTTGTACAACCCAATTGATACGTTTATAAATGAAACTAGACCACTCACTTATTAGACAAGAAATTAAAGTTTGGTGTAGTAGACTTATACAACCCAATTGATACGTTTGTAAATGAAACTAGACCACTTATTACACAATAAATTAAAGTTTAGAGTAGTAGACTTGTACAACCCAATTGATACGTTTATATAAATGAAACTAGACCACTCACTTATTAGACAAGAAATTAAAGTTTAGAGTAGTAGACTTGTACAACCCAATTGATACGTTTATATAAATGAAACTAGACCACTCACTTATTAGACAAGAAATTAAAGTTTGGTGTAGTAGACTTATACAACCCAATTGATACGTTTATAAATGAAACTAGACCACTCACTTATTAGACAAGAAATTAAAGTTTGGTGTAGTAGACTTATACAACCCAATTGATACGTTTGTAAATGAAACTAGACCACTCACTTATTAGACAAGAAATTAAAGTTTAGAGTAGTAGACTTGTACAACCCAATTGATACGTTAATAAATGAAACTAGACCACTCACTTATTAGACAAGAAATTAAAGTTTGGTGTAGTAGACTTATACAACCCAATTGATACGTTTGTAAATGAAACTAGACCACTTATTACACAATAAATTAAAGTTTAGAGTAGTAGACTTGTACAACCCAATTGATACGTTTATATAAATGAAACTAGACCACTCACTTATTAGACAAGAAATTAAAGTTTAGAGTAGTAGACTTGTACAACCCAATTGATACGTTTATATAAATGAAACTAGACCACTCACTTATTAGACAAGAAATTAAAGTTTAGAGTAGTAGACTTGTACAACCCAATTGATACGTTTATAAATGAAACTAGACCACTTATTAGACAATAAATTAAAGTTTGGTGTAGTAGACTTGTACAACCCAATTGATACGTTTGTAAATGAAACTAGACCACTTATTACACAAGAAATTAAAGTTTAGATGTAGTAGACTTGTACAACCCAATTGATACGTTTATAAATGAAACTAGACCACTACTTATTAGACAAGAAATTAAAGTTTGGTGTAGTAGACTTATACAACCCAATTGATACGTTTGTAAATGAAACTAGACCACTTATTAACAATAAATTAAAGTTTAGAGTAGTAGAATTGTACAACCCAATTGATACGTTTATATAAATGAAACTAGACCACTCACTTATTAGACAAGAAATTAAAGTTTAGAGTAGTAGACTTGTACAACCCAATTGATACGTTTATATAAATGAAACTAGACCACTCACTTATTAGACAAGAAATTAAAGTTTGGTGTAGTAGACTTATACAACCCAATTGATACGTTTGTAAAATGAAACTAGACCACTTATTAGACAAGAAATTAAAGTTTAGAGTAGTAGACTTGTACAACCCAATTGATACGTTTATAAATGAAACTAGACCACTTATTAGACAAGAAATTAAAGTTTAGAGTAGTAGACTTGTACAACCCAATTGATACGTTTCTAAATGAAACTAGACCACATACATAGTCTGGATCATGTTCTTGGATCATGTTCTTGTGACACCAGTCTTAGTATATATATGTGTAGCAAGTATGAATGTTTATAGCAACTAAAATTTAAAACACAATGAGTAGATTCAAAATTGTTTTTCCTTTTCCTTTTCCTTTTATCCATCACATTTGCTTCATCAACTTCTTTTAATAGAAGTAAAAAATGCTCGAAAGAACAGAGTGAAGCTTTGCTTCTTTTTAAACAAAACCTTTCCTCCATCAATAACAAGATAATGATGAACTGGAACACAAGTACAGATTGCTGTAATTGGAATGGAGTTACTTGCAACTACTCCACCGGTGACGTTATCGGTCTCGACGTTAGTTGCGGAAGGCTACAAGGTACCATCTATCCAAACAGCTCCCTCTTCAACCTTCCTCGTCTCCAAAACCTCAACCTTGCTCTCAATGATTTATATGGTTCCCAAATTCCACGTGAAATAGGAAGGTTTTCAAATAGTCTCACACATCTCAATCTCTCTGGTTGTTGGTTTTCTGGCAAAGTCCCACCAGATATCACACTCCTTCATAAATTGGTCTCTCTTGATCTCACTTATAACAATGAATTGGAGCTTGGACCACATGTTTTCATCAACATGTTTCAAAATTTTACTAATTTGGAAGAACTTTCACTTCAAGAAGTTAATATCTCTTTGGCTTTACCTACCGGTCTTAACATCTCTTC
This sequence comes from Artemisia tridentata subsp. tridentata, assembly GCA_021014915.2. NCBI lineage: Eukaryota > Viridiplantae > Streptophyta > Magnoliopsida > Asterales > Asteraceae > Artemisia > Artemisia tridentata. Next base: position 361,421,116 of record CP139502.1, read on the forward strand.
TTCTTTGAAATTACTAAATCTTCGCTACACTAGATTGCATGGAATATTGCCTCATTACATTTTCAATCTTCCTTCTTTGGAAACACTCGACTTGGGTGCTAACCGTTTCACAGGCGATATCCCTTCGGATATCTCAGTTAACCTAACACACCTTACTTATCTTGATTTATCATATAACAGACTTAATGAGACATTGCCATCTTGGCTGTTTACTTCCCCCTCTTTAGAATATCTCATTCTAAATGGTAACATGTTCTGTGGAAATGTACCGTTTGAGTCATTTTCTCTTCCATCATTAAAAGTGTTAGAGCTCAGTTACAATCAGCTAGCTGGCCATACTGATATGCAAACATTTCAAAAACTCACCAACCTCACTGCCCTGTCCCTATCATCCAATAATTTTAGTGGTGAATGGGAGTTGGATACACTGTTAACAAGTCTCAGAAACCTTGAATCTCTCGATCTTTCATACAGCGGTTTCTCCGTTACAACTAAGAATGCCAATCATTATGTCAACCGTGGTTTTATATACTTGAATTTGGCTTCTTGCAAGCTAAAGGTGTTTCCAAATTCATTACGAGCCATGAAAAAACTTCGAATGTTAGATCTCTCTAGTAACGAAATCCATGGCCAAATTCCTCATTGGGCAGGGGAGATGGATGGAAATGAGTTGTTTCGTCTGAATCTATCGCATAACTTCATAACAGGCTTGCCACAATTTAAATGGTATGGACTAGAAGATCTGAATCTGCAGTCCAACTTGATTCAGGGACCATTCCCTCCATCAATTTGCAACTTGAGCATTCTATCGTATTTGGATATGTCCAATAATAGCTTTGGTGGAGTGATTCCAGAGTGTGTAGGAAGTAGGATGAGCACACTTTCCTTGATAGATCTAGGGACCAACAATTTTCAGGGACCATTCCCTCCATCAATTTGCAACTTGAGCATTCTATCGTATTTGGATATGTCCAATAATAGCTTTGGTGGAGTGATTCCAGAGTGTGTAGGAAGTATGATGAGCACACTTTCCATGATAAATCTTGGGACCAACAATTTTCATGGTACTATTCCAAATGTAAATGAAATGGTATATATGGGGTTCAATAGTAGCTTTTATGGTACTGGCTTTAGACCGTTAGAGGGGCTTATATTGAATGGAAACCAGTTAGAAGGGGAGGTGCCACATTCCTTTTCCAAGTGTCCCTTGAAAGTACTCGATATTGGAAACAACAAACTAAATGGCACATTCCCTGAATGGTTAGGAGGTCTTTCAAAGCTGCAGGTTCTTGTACTCAAATCAAACAATTTCCATGGTCCCATTGAAACCTCCACTGCAATGGAACATGCATTTTCTAGTTTACAAGTCCTTGACTTATCCCATAATTGTTTTGTTGGCAAACTACCTGGATTTTTTTTTCAAAATTTCAAGGCTATGCAGAACAAGGTAAGAAACAGCACCACACCTGAATATTTGTCCATTGGCAACTATTACTCCATCACTGTCGTGGTGAAAGATGTGCAGCTGACATTCACCAAACTTTTTGTTGACTACACAATTGTTGATCTATCGAACAACAGATTTGAAGGTGAAATTCCAAACGCTATTGGTAGTCTCAACTCGTTGAAAGTGCTCAACTTATCCCACAACAACCTCAATGGTGAGATCCCAAATGCTCTAGGAAAATTATTGGAGACTGAATCGTTAGACCTATCATGGAATCAACTCATCGGAGAGATCCCTCAAAGTCTTACAGAAATCAAGGGTCTTGAGGTCTTAAATCTATCAGAAAACCATCTCGTGGGGCGTATTCCAAAAGGATCACAGTTCAACACATTTGATGAGAGATCATACGGAGGGAATTTGGGACTTTGTGGGTTTCCGCTGTCCAACAAGTGTGAGCATTTGAGTTCCCCAGACGTTTATGGTGACGGAGATGAGAGTGGATTTACATGGAAAGTGGTGACGTTGGGATTTGGATGTGGGACTATACTTGGATTGGTGATGGGATATCTCATGTTGTCAACCAGAAAAGTCAAGTGGTTCAATGCAATTGCTGATGCAGCCGAGAGTTTGGTCTTGAAGAAGACGAAGAAGAAGTGAAGACACATATATATCGGGAAATGACGTTAGATAATGAAAGGTACGATATTTCACATGTTTTCTTATTTCATCTGATTATGCACATGCCTTATTCTATAATTTATGATGCAGGCAGAGGAGTTTGGGGTGGAGCTGGAATCTTATGAATTGTGCAGTCGTCGTATTTCTGAATTATGATGTTCGCGTTTTGTCTCTTTCAATTATGTTGTTTTCTTATTAGTGTGTTGTTAGGAATTAGTAATAAATTTACTTGGTCTTTGGCGAGGGTGTATCAATGTTTTTGACCTTAATGGCAATTCAGTAATGTTTTCTTTTAGTAATTAAAGCACCAAATCAGATGTTTGTGATGTCTTTTAAAGGAAATTAGAAGTATCAGGTTGTAGGTTTTCAAGTGATATTGTTTGCCATATTGCATTTTTTAATCTGCCCACGGCACCAATCTGCTTGATGAATTGACAATGAGACCAAATTGCTTTGGATACTCCAGTTCGGTACAGCTTTTGGCTCTTTGAAATCATACCAAAAAGAAATATTGAGAACCTACAAATCTCTATGCAAATTAAAGTTCAGATGCTTTATTGTGTACCTCAAAAATTTTATCGAGATTTTCTCTTTTATCGCAATCCAAAGTTGGAAATTCTGCATAAACAGACAAAAGATGAAGTTTAGAAACCATCAATTAATAGACTCGTACAACCCAAGCAATACGTTAATCAATGAAACTAGACCATACACATATTATTGTGAAAGCAACTACAAGAATATTCTTGTAACTCCAGTGTTTTGTATATACATTTGTAGCAAATTGCATATTACATTTTTTAATATGCCCATCACCTGCTTGCATTGATGAATTGATAATGAGACCAAATTGCTTTGGATACTCATTATTGATGTCTACAATTTTTTTGAGTGGCTCAGTTATTTTGAGTGCCCACCGGCCATCGGCTCTGGCTCTATGAAATCATACCAAAAAGGAATCATTGAGTGCTCAGTTATTTTTCCTTTTTTGATTCAAAAGTAGTGGCGCATTCTTTCGCTTCTCTAGTCCCATTGTTTCTAAAAAGTACTAGTCATAGAAATTTACTGTAATAAATTAGCCAACTATATAGAGGGCCACATACACATGGTTGATGTCTAAAAATTCATTTATTTTGTTTATAAAGGGCCACCAGCTGATGAAAGGTAGTGTTTCACTTGTTTTCTCATCTCATCAAGTTTTGCAAAATGGCCAACTATATTCTTCAAAAAATTATCATGCAGGTAAAGAAGTTTTGCAAAATGGCCAACACCTTTTGAATTATACAGTCTTTTTTAATGTCTCTTTGAATAGTTGTCGTTACAATTTATTACTAAATTTACTTGGTCACGGAGCCAGTGATAATGTGTTAATGGTGTTTGACTCCTACTGGCAGTTTAGTAATTTGCATTTATTTTGATGATCATACAACAATTGTAGTCACTGATATAACACCCAGAATGCCGTTCTCGAAAACTATAGTGTATTAATTCAATAAATTTATATTTGAGAAGCCACAAATCTCTATTCAAATCAAAGTTGAGAAACATTATTGTGTACCCAGACAAAAACTGAAGTTTAGAACCCATCAATTAACAGACTTGTACAACCCGAGTAATACGTTAATCAATGGAACTAGACCTTAAACATATTATCAATCAAATTATTGTGAAAACAACTACAAGAATATTCTTGTAATACTAGTGTTTTGTATATACATTTGTAGCAAAAGTTAGTGTTGATAGCAATTAAAACACTACAGATATATGTGCACCTCAAAGAAGTAGCGACGTATACTAAACTACGATGGAAACATGGTTAACATAAGTCCTAAATTGACATGGAAAGGTTAGTACTACTATTGTTCGGCCATTAGAAAGGTTAGTACAAGCTTCTATTAAGTTGTGAAAATATATACTACTATAATATATAATCAGTAGAGTCGCCATTAATAAAACTTGCTATATCATCATCAGAAGATACAGATCTAACACTATATGCGTCTGAATCGACTTCTCATACTTCGTCATCGATGTAGCTATTAGAAACATGTGTTCCCCGCACTTTTCCATCAATATCAACCATATCATCCCACATCTCATTGTCACTCTTGTTATGTTTGTGTAAAAGCTCTCTATCATATTCCTCATCCATGGCTGTATAAGTTCAAATTTAAATTTTCTAAACACCACTCACAAACAAAATTGTATATGGAATTACTTTTTAACAAATAACTTGTTGAAGATTCTTAATTGACATCTTCATCAAGAATTGTATACTTGGGTTCATAGTCAACTAAATCATAAAAATGTTCATCCAGATCATTGATATTAACCAACATACCTTCTTCACTACATATCATATTAACATGATTAAATCATTATACAGCCCAACAAATATCACACGGAACATGAACCATATCACAATCCAAAAACACCTAACATGTAGCAAACATGAAAACAAGAATCAGTCCTTCAAATACACACTCAAAGACTATTATAATAACGAACACCAGTACAACATGTATGCAATAACAGACAAACAAAACATCTACATCTAACAAACATCACTTTCGCAACATATCATAGTAACATGGTTAAATCATTATACACTAAAAAAATAATATCAACACATGGTTTTCTATACATCCTACCAAAATCAATAATATTTACAACCTATATTAATAAATAAAATACAACTTCAATACTTATTGCAGATCCAAAACTAAAAAATCTATAAACGGCAGTTAAACAATACTCTTAACAACATAGAATACAATTTAGGGTTTATACCAACAAACACATACATCACCTATATACAACTTAAATTAGAGGATTATAATAAACAACAACAAAAATATTGTAATAATCAACTGCTGAAATCAACACATACTATAAAACCCTAATCAAATATAATTAACAGAATCAATAAAATCTTTACATATATTTGGGACTAAGTATGGCATGCACTTGCCGCAACTTTTGTTGTACAATGACATGGAAATGCCATGTCAACATTTCTAATGCACCTCAATGCCACTTGGCACACACCTTCCATGATATTTTTTCAACTTTCATGAAATTAATTTAAATTATTAGACCAAATTGAGATTCGAACCCTAGTCACTATTACCACAACCAACACTCCAACCACTAGACCAACTATGTTTTTGTGATAGACATTGGAAAACAAATGTCATGTTTCAATTGTATCCATATGATTTGCAATCCGAATATGCTATTGTTATCAAAGCACAATGCATAACACACCCCTTAATTATCTCCCCTAAAATCTCTGCTATTCACTTTGAAACCGAATCTCACCTTCAATAATTCACTCAGTGTTTTTAATATATTCATTAATGAATATGATCCATTTTGAATTTGAAATGCATATCACAAAAATCACGGATTTTTTGAAACTCAAAATCTTTTCCAAAACCCTAACTTTTATCTATAAAGACAGAAGGTTCACCGATTTGTTAACATCACATTTATCAATCGACATATATTTTTCATATCACAAAGTCAATCATGAATAGGTTTCCAGGGAAAAAAATTGGTAACATGGGATACCAAAAATCACCATCTTTACCAGGTAGCAGTTTCAGAAAGAGTTGAGGTTTTGGAGGTTCTGGAGGTTTTGGAGGTTCTGGAGGTTTTGGAGGTTCAAAGGGTTTTGGTGGTGCTGTTGGTTCCGGTGGATCAAGAGGTAAGTCATTTCTTTGATACATTGTTAATAATTTGTTGATACTCATATGATGTTTTTATATGCAAATAAGTGATTTAACTTTTCTTTTTAGGCTGATTGATGTTTTGTTCTTAGCAAAGTTATTTGCTTGCAAATCCTTTTATGCTGTGTTGGTTGCAAATTCTTATCAATGCTATTTGTTCTTAGCAATTCTATTTGTTGATACTCATATGATGTTTTTATATGCAGTTAAATAATTTGTTGATACGATTATAATACAATCTATTTGTGAATGTTGTTTCTTTATTTCTAAATCCTTATACAAATACTTGCAAATCCTTATATGTTGTGTTGTGTTTCATTATTATACGCTTTGTTGTGTTCATGTAAAAGGGAACTATTTCAAGTAATCAAGGATCTAACATAAAATTTATTTCATAAAGAGATGATAGTAGCATGTATTCAATATAAGTTACGTATCATATTATAGTTATGACTGTCTTAAAGTTGCAGTCTGAATGTACAAAAGAATCAAGGATCTTTACATATGTTTCTTTGGAACATTAGATCAAAAAGTTTTTGTGTTAATATATGCAGGAAAATTTTGTTAGGGCTGCAATTATGCATGTGTATGAGGGTTTGGACATTAGAGTAGTACAAACTTTAGTTTTGTAACTGAATGTTATACTGGTATTTACGATCGCAGATACATAAATACAAATACTTGCAAATCCTTATATGCTGTGTTGTTTTCATTATTATACGATTATAATTGTAGTTTCATTTGTATATATCAGGTAATGGTTTTGGTGGTGCTGGTGGTTCCGGTGGATCAGGAGGTTAGTCATTTCTTTGATACATTGTTAATAATTAGTTGCTACTCATATGATGTTTTTATATGCAATTAAGTAATTTAACTTATGTTTTTTGGGCAAGCTGATGTATGTTTTGTTTCAACTCCTTATTTATATTTTTTTTGTATCCTGTTTATTGTTTATTTTTTCTATGATGTTTTGTGGCAAATCCTTATTCAGGAATGCTATTTGCTTGCAAATCCTTATCTTTAGATATGTAAATAAGATTATAATACAATGTATTTAGGAATGCTGTTTGTTTGTAAATGCTTATCTATGGTTTAATAAGTGTTGTATTTATAAATGCTTTTTGCTTGCAAATCCTTATCTTTTTTTTTTGGTGCAAATCCTTATCTTTACATGTTGTGTTGTTTCCATTATTATACGATTATAATTGTAGTTTCATTTTTATATATCAGGTAATGGTCAAGATAAAAAAATCACACCTCTTAAAGAAGTGAATCCTATGTTGGATGACATAGCAGTTCGAGGCAGATGTATCTCAATTTGGCATTCGCATAAATTGAATGCTGAAAATGATCCATACAACCTTGATCTTGTGCTGCAAGATGTGGAGGTATCTTCACTAACCTTTTTTCTATGTATACAATACATTATTAATACAGTTTTATGAAACACATAATATGTCCAACGCAGAACACTAGGATCCAGGTCTACATAAAGAAAGAATTTATGTTTAGGTTCGAGCCACTATTTGAGGAGGGCCAATGTTACATAATATCAAACTTTGGGATTGCTGAAAATGGAGGAAAGCTTCCTTTGTTGCCGCATAGGTTCAAAATAAGTTTTTACAAGACAGCCATTGTCACACGTATTGAACCTTTTGACAACAACACACATGGTTTTATTCTAGAACCATTTAATCATTTAGGGGATCCTTAACATTACCAATACTATGATAACGACGTTGTTGGTACGTACTCGGTCCATTTTGATCAATAACATTTCAATAACATTTATATGTTCTGTCACTTATATGCAACCGATATTTTTTTACACAGATGTCATTGGCTCAGTGGTTGGTATCGAGGAAATTGTTCCTGTTATTTCTGCAGGTGGGAAAAAGTTCCGTAGGACAGTTTTCGTTGAGGACGCTGAGTAAGTATAAATATACGAATTATTATAATCTATTGTTTTACCCAAGTCATGCTAATGATTTTAATATTTATTTATAAGCTATTGTATGTATATTATACAGGGCAAATCGTTTGAACCTCACTTTCTGGGACAAATGGGCGACCATGTGGGATCAGTATGCTAACAAGCGTGACGCCATTGATCATCTGGTGGTTATACTTCAACTGGGAAAAGTGAAGTACTGGGACGGTAAGTGCATCGTTTTCTTACCTTATTTCGAATACATTCACTTATTTTATTCTGCAGGGTCAGCCGCAGTTCATAATGCCCTCTTCGGTTCAAAGATATTTGTCAACCGTGACCTACCAGAGATCATTGAATTCAAAACAAGGTTATTATCTTTTTTACTAGATAACTTACTGCAACAATTGAATATTTCATTCTTATTAATATTATTAATTTATATTGTTTTGTAATTGTATTTTAGGGTTCAACAGCGTGAAGGGTTTCAGCGTGATCAGCTCAAGATTGAGGTTTTCTCACCGGAAGTCAAGGTTCAAACGATGACTGAGTTTTTTCTTGGGTGTGTGAAGAAGATGGTCGGTGCAATCCGTGACTGTGAACCGGTCTGTTACTCATTCTGATTCAAAACTCTACACGAATTATCTTTCACGTATTTTCATTCATTGAATGCACACATTTTCAATTATAAAATGCAGGATTCACACTGTATTGTTTTAGCAACAATACACATGATCCACAAAGAGAATGGTTGGGCGTACACAACATGTAAAGAGTATAAAAAATTAGTGGATGTTGTTGAGGGAAGGAATCGCAAACCTTTTTTTGTTTGTGATGATCATGGCTCTGAACAGGCTACATCCAGGTAACAACATTAAATTCCACACTCTTTATCTGTGATATTTTATTAGCAATTTTTAGATTTACAACTTTTTACATACATGTTTATTTTGTTGTTACAGGTTTAAGGTAATTGTAAGGCTGATTGATGAGTCGGGTTCCGCCACTGTGGTTTTTTTAACACCCAATTTTCCAAGCTTTCCGGGCATACTACTTGGGAATTGATGGAAACCCATGGTATGGACCCGGACGAATACTGGCCACAGGAGGTGGACAACATAATCGGGAAGAAATGCCTCTTTAAGATCTACTACTCAAAGTACATTGTCAATAGGAACAACCACACCTATCGGTGTGATGGTTTTTCTGAAAATGTTGAATTCATCAACTATTTTAAGAAAGACTTTTTAGAAGATGACGTGGTAGACGATGTGCCTGATGAGGTAAACTATCATATAACATTTTTAGATATTACAAATATTCAAAGTTTATAGTATCGTAAAATTGAGTAATTTTCTTTGTTAATCAGGTTCCAAATCAGGAGTTCAGCACACCTGCTACTCTTATCAAAAAAGTAAGCATCTCTGATCCCAGTTTGAGTCGTGTGTTGGATTTGCAGTCACCTCCTGCATCATGTGAAGCTCCTGGAAGTTCCTTAAGTTCCGGTTCTGATGAAGCAAAAAGTGTACCGCTTTTAAGGGGTCATTTAAGCCCTAAATCGTATTTATTTGATCAAATATTGCCCTAAATCGTTCCTTTTGTCATTTTAGGTACTTTTGAGGAGAAATCTGGAAAAGGAGGCATTTTGGACGTTTTTGGAGCAAAAAAGTGAAGAAAACGACAAAGTCTCAAAAATCGGCTAAAAGTTACCTTTGACGGCGTCAGATTTTACTCTGGACGGCGTCATGGCTTGGCAAGAAAAGGTGGATGTGAAATTTACTCATGATAAGCCAGTGAAAATTGCATGTGAATTCTGACGGCGTCACGCTTTAACCTGATCAAGGGCGTCACGGCTTAATTCAAAGAGGGACGGCGTCACGTTCAAGGTCTGACGGCGTCAAGCCTTGATAAGCCAGAACGGATTTTGGAGAGCTAAAGAGGGACGGCGTCAAGAAGGTCACCCGAGAACCCTAAAAGCGGCGAGGTGACGGCGTCACACTCCATAACGTGACGCCGTCAGATCCAAAAATCTATATATAGTTTTCTAATTCTTTGTCATTAGTGGGGAACTTAGTGTGGAATTTTTGGGAGAAAACCCTAAGACGATTTTAGCATCTTTTTCAAGGCTTTTTGCCTTGAGATCTTCCATGTTACATTGAAAGATAAGTTATCAATTAATCATTCAATATGTCTATGTGTTGTTTGATTTTATCTTGTTCTTGTCTTTTGTTTAACATGTTAGGCTAGATTTATCTTGTGTTTGCTTAGATCTAATGAAACCTAGCTATTGATTATTGGTTATTAGTGTGTTATTAGTTGTATTGGATGATTGTTTATCTATGTTAGGCTTAAGAAAACTGGCTAACTTCCTATTCGGTAACTTGCTTGAACGTCTTAAGAAACATGAACCAAATGCGTACTAAAGGTTTTTATGGTTGTATTTAATGCACAAGCGAATTCTAGTGATCCCATGTTAGGAGCTTCCTAGCCGGCTCGACATAGGAGTGAAGTAGGAGCTTGTAGAGTTGGGGAAGTACGTACGCCACCCCACGATTGGTATTAAGGAATACACCCGTCATCCACGCAACTAATACACACTAATCAACCGGTAAAAGATAGTTAGGGAGTAAGGAAATCTAAGTAAACACATTTCTCTACACATAAGTTTTCACCAAACTTTTTATTTTCAGTTATTTATTTTATTTGCATTTGTAGTTATTTGGGTTAGTTGACTAGCAACTAATTCCGCCCACTCTTTCAAACCCGAGATTTTACTTGCTTTCATAAAAATATAAAAACATAAAAAAAAATCTTCCTCAACCCTTAGACCTATTAGAGTAGTCTTTCATACCTAACGAACACTATTCCCTGTGGAGAACGATCAATCCCCCGTACTTACCACTACACTATACTACATCGGTCAGGTACACTGCCTGGTGGGGTTGTAAGCCTCTTGAGATCCCTCGAGAGGTAAAACCTGTTGTAAGGTTGCAAAACCACGCATCAGGTTCAAATAAGAGTTGTGGGTTGTCGCCATCTCCTGTAGCAGGTCAACCATCTGGAAGTGCAGAAAAGAAGCAACGTGTTATTGTTGATCTCGATGAGGTTGAGAGTGAACCCGAGGATGAATCAGGCAAAGGCACTCAACAAGATTTAGTCGAAGTCAAGATTAAACCAAAAGATTAGATCACTTCCAACAACTCCATGGTTTTATCATTTTGATTTTTAATTTGGCAAATATCTTTGCAAGAACAATGTTGGTTTTTGATTATTTTTATTTTGACAATTTCTTTGCTTCCTTTTGGAAGTAATTGCTATCTTTTAAGTACCATGAAGATGGTATGTGTTGAACAATATTGCCAAGTTAGTAAGTTGTTAAGGATTTGGTTAAATAGATAATGAAAATTTTGTGTTTATGTTTATACTCGAATCCTGTGTTGTGTGATGCTCGGATTTTTGTTTGTGTTTACATTCGAATGGTGTATGCTCAGAAGGTGTTTGAGTTTATGTCTGAATAGTGTTGGTATTGATGCTCAAATTCCGTGCTTTTGTCCGGATTTGTTTGTGTTTATGCTCGGTATTGTGTTTGTGATTGTGTTTGGATTCACAGTGGTGCACTTAGGTAGATTGATCCTTGTTTGGTTTCAGAAAAACACACCCACAAAGGGTGTGTGGTGTTGTGGTTGTTTGTCTCGAGTCGTAGGTATAACCCTCCTTGGGTTTAGGTTGAAAATTAATAACGACTTGCGTGTCTCGGTTGTACTATGAACCAAGAGGCCATGGATTGAGATCACTCGAGCTCAACTCGAGTATTTGACTGGGTTTTCTCGCTTCTTTAGTACGACCACCATGGTCATCAAAACACCCATAGGGGTGTTATTCTTGCTCGTTCAGAAAATGGTTTCACACCGTTATAATAAGGGCACGTTTGGGTTGTGTCTTGTTCACAAGGACGAGTTCGTGTGCTCGAGTCACCCACACCTTGTTCTGCATAAATAGTTCGTAGCCAACGAACACTTGTGAGTTTTTGAATACTAAAATTTTTCTTGTTTACTGATGAAGAGTTGAGTCCTTTAAACCACAAAGAAATGATTGCGTTAATTGTTTTAAACGTTATGTTACTCGATTTCTAGTTTACTATGTTGGGCCGAGCACATTAAAACTCCAATGAGTTTTGATTGGGCTCATTCGTGTTATACCAGGCCAAAGCCCACATATAAAAAGAATAGGGTTTGTTCGGTTTTTGTCTGCCATCCGGAGTGAGTCCGCTAATTCCATGTTGGGCAATGATGTGCTACGTCGTGTGCAAGTTTTAAAAATTTATAAACACGATTTATCCTATTCTCTAATTAACACATACGAGAAAGTATACTCGTCTGTGATAGTAAAGGTGGGTAAGTCGAGATCGTCTCAAGCGATTTGGTATTTGTATTTAGTAAAACAAGTTTTAACAAAAAGGTTGTCAAGCCAATTTGGTGAAAATTCTTAAAGTAAAATCAATCAAACAAAACATATACTTGTGTGTAATTCTATAACTAATTGCATAGAGTATTCTACCAAGTTGGGTGTAACTTGTAATGATGCACAATTTTATATGAATGATTAACAATCAATGGTTTATATCATGAAAAATCATTTCTAAGAATTCAATCTCCTAGTTAACTCCTTTCGGCCTTGCTAACTATTACGACAATTCTTTTAAGCACTAGTTGTTTGAAAAGCAATTCTTATCTTAATTGTTCCTACGAACCCTTTCGGCCCTTTTATTCGTGATGAAATCGTTTCAAATCCATTTTAATGAGTAAATATGGTGCTTGTCACACACCATATCCCATACTAATTCGTGCACTAACTTTTTGGAATAAAAACATAAAGAAAATCCTTTCGGCCCTTTTTATCCTTTAAAATGTTTTTATCAACTAATTAAGCAAGATTAGATGTTATTCCAACAAACTCATAAAATAAGAATTGGTTTCATGCATCACCTTTTAACATAAGAATTCTCCAACAATTAGTTACATCATAACACACAAGTATACCATCAATTACTCCATAACAATCATTATAAAACACAAGTAACAAAACATACTTTCATTAAACGTAAAGTAAAGGTAGTTCATGGTAATTAAACAAGATATACCTAGTTTTGGAATTACAAGAACTAGAATTATGGAACTATAGCAACCACACTCCTCCAATCGCCTAACAAGACACGTAAACAACTCCACACTCGAACCACACTATTGAGACTTTAATTCAAAGTTCCTGGACATTTTTACAGCACTTCTAAGCTTTCGGGCAATGATAATAAGATAACAAGGACTTGGTGTAAGCCTTTACTAGTTTTGGGGTGTCACACCTAGTAATCTAGCCTAGGATCCTATAAATAAGTGAAAGAACACTTATTCAACAAGTAAAAACGTCCTCTAATAGTTAATAAGCAGGAAATGATAAGCCACCATGATTATAGGGCTTAAATCCGTCATTAAATGAGCTCTTGTAACAACAGCTTCATCCAACCGATCGGTATTGGGTTCCAACCGATCGGTTGGATCTCTCGGTAAAATCCATCACCTCCCATCCGAATCGGATGCGGGCTCCATCCGATCGGATGGGGTCTTCTGGCACTCACAACTTTGACTTTTCTTGGTCTTTTCCTGTCGCATGCATTATGCTTCATTGTGGCACTGATTTCTTCCATATAATTTGATATTTTCTTGATATATGAACTTAGAAATCTTGACACTATCAAATCCTCGCGTCCTTGTGTGGTTTCTCACTTGTTTCCATCTCGGGAATCTTCAAATGTGCATAATCACTTCAATTCTTTGTTTTTTCTTCATCTTTTCCTGTACTTGGCTACATTTACTTGCATATACACTTTTTCCATGATTAAGCAACAAATATATACAAATATAACCAAATATAGTGCACGAAACTAATGATAACGTAACTAAAAACATGTTCATTTTGAACGTTATCAAATTCCCCCACACTTGAGTTTTGTTCGCCCTCGAGTAAGTCTAGCATTTAGAAAAATATGATTTCAATGGTATCGTCATCATGATTCCAAAAATCTAACAACTAACCCGAAGGAACAATTGTTAATTTTAATTTAAACGTGAAAAATTCTTGAAACATAAACAAGTTACTTTTGAGCTTAATAACATAACTAAGCACCTCACAAAGGAATTTTTGAATTCACACAACACTCTAAGAGTAGATTTTTTGGTAAATCACTCATTGCTCAGTCATGATTCATGCGTCTTACCATAAGCTTGTACAAGTATCAAAACAACAAAATAAAACATCAAAGAGGTCTTTTATTCGGGTTTAAGGTTAAGGGTTACCTGGCCAATGTTCAAACATTTCATACAAGAATATAATAGATCGCTAGCGCGAACTTTTGAATAGAATAAACAACGGATGGTCACTAGATTATACCTTAGATTGCTGGCGCGTTATTTGCATAACGGATGGTCACCAAAATATGCTCTAGATCGCTGGCGCGTCTTTAAACTATTAAAAACTCGGATGGTCACTACAATATCTGTGCACTACATATCTTAACAAAGCCATCACTTAATCCGGATGCTCATAAGCTAACAACGAATTAAGTAATTTGGTAAAAGGTAAGGATAAGACATGGGAATTATGTGTGATTGGTTTCTACAAAATGAAAAATAAGAATCAAGTCCAAATTCCGTTCCCAACTCTTTATCCACAAATGATCACTTCCCAAACTTCTTCGATCGTTTTTCCACATCTCATACTTACTTATCCCCTCTTTATCTCATTGGCTAATTATACTCATACATTATAGCTCATTGGCTATTCTCTTTTTCACACACATTTTTTTTTCACTGTACTTCCTCGTCACCCCCACACTTTGGATGAGCACACGCTACAAAAAATACAAATAAGAGTAGCGACCTACTTCTTCATTGAAACAACACATATACATATCAAAGTGTGGCCAACATGTAATCATCAAAAAATAAATAGTTTTCGAACTTCAATTGAACTTGATTCGGGTAAGGCTAAGGTGTAAGGTGTAAAATATTTTTGTATTTTCTGGGTTTAATCAAAAAGAAAAGATAGGCTCAGAAGGTGTACCTAAGGGTATCTAGTGTAAAAGATTAACGCTAACAAATGGGTTCCAAATACAAGGATAACTAACCGATGTGGTTAGCAAAAAAAATTCTGTAAATGAATGGTCATTTGGTGTAAATCCTAAGTTGCCTCTTATCATTTGAATATATTTTATCACTCGAAAGCAATTTTAACCGTAATGCATAACAAGTACAAGTTCTAGAATCAACATAATCACCGGCACACTCATAACGAAATATATAGCATAAGAAATGCTTTATACAAAAAGGCTTAAATCCTCACAATTTAAGGTAGGTTATAACATGTACTAGTAAATGTTATCGATTCCAAAATTGAAATAGCTCTCATAACTTGATTAAATTCCAAAAAAAAATTCAAATAGCCTCATGTTTACCATTGAATCAATCTAGTTCTTTAAACTATATAAATTATGTGATAAACAACTAGAAAATCAAGGGCGAACACATTCTCGTTACTTGAATCCAACATCATACTAAACCTAAAATTTTAAAAAGTAAATCATTTTTCCTATTTTCTTCCCTCCCCCACACTTACGTTTTGCATTGTCTTCAATGTAATAAAAATGAACTTCAAAGTAAACGAAATAGGAAAAATTTAGTTAAAAAGGTACTACCAGGGTAAATACGCCTACGCATATTAGATCATAGATACGCAAATGAGTTCTCCAACTCCAAATATTGATCAACAATAAGCTTCCGGTAATTCTCCCCTGCAAAAACTGCAAAAATATACGAAACAAAACAAACAAACAAATAAACAGAACAAAATACTAAAACAAACAAAGGTAATTAAAAATAAACCATATGTAATCAATCCTAAAAGAAAAATTAAATAAGATAATAGAAATAAAATTGTTCGACCCATAATTGTTTTTGAAACACAAACCATCATATCAAATCTCGATGATCACTCATCATCGTCTTCCATGTCTTCAGGAGTATGAATTCTCTCATCTTCACTTTCGTCATCATCTCTATCCTCATAATTTTCTTCCTCATCAAAAACTGTAAAAACTTTTTGCCTCTTCTTTTCGACTCATGATGATGATCCTCCCACATCATAACTTGAACCTCCAACATTGGGAATTCTACCATAAACCGGAACTGGTTCGGGAAATGGAGCATACCCAGGATATGGGTAAGGATATGGACCAGGATATGGCTCATACTAAAATGGGTAGGGTGGAACATTTGGTGGGTTGTAGGGTGGTACCTCATAGTTGGCTTCACGTGCCATATGTTGGAGCATCGACATTGAATAATCAAAATTGTAATTATTCCTCATCATCATCGAATCTCTCCACACTTCCCTACGTTCAATATCATTCAACTCATGATTTCAATCCCCCCATCCCGAATCAAAACCACTCGGTGCATGAACATTCCTTATTGGTGGCGGTGGTTGATATTGTAGTTGTGGTACACCCCTGTTTTTGATATACGCAGCGGAATATAAGTATGGGGTGTTACTTCATGGTTCACAGTCATGAGAATAGAAAACGACTCGAAAAGAGACGTTTTAAATAAAATTGTTATCATTCATTTATTAAATCAGAGTACATAATATAGGTCCCAGAGGGAAGTTTGGAAATATGTTATAAAAGATACATTATTCATTGAATGATAAGAAAGTGGACACTCTTATTATAAAAAGAAAGTCCACAGCCACTCCGTGCCAAATCGTACTTCCAGTTACCTGAGATAAACATGCTTAAAAAGTCAACACAAAGGTTGAGTGAATCCATAGCGTTTAAAGTTATAATCAATTTGAACACAAGCTAAATAGAAAGTAAATCAGTTATACCAAAGTTTGGTATATTGCACTAAGCCTCATGACACGCAAAACGTTAACAGGTTTATATAAATTACCCCATAATTAAATGTAGGTAACCTTGCCCCCGAGTAGGAGTCTGCCTGAAACTCTTTATTAAACGTTCTCAAATAAAGTGCATTTGGATTACTTAACCAGCAACACAAATGGGGCGTCAACTGCCAATAGATCTATTCACTATATTCGCGCTCACCCGTAGGTGATTAATGGTGCATGATAAGAGGGACTTTTAAAATAAATAGGCAACAGTTAAACTTATGCAATATAAATCTGGAGAGCATACAGGAAAATACTTGTGTTCGGTTTAGTAGCATGTATCTCCCCACAAGTTTGGAAAACGTATATAAAAAGTGGGACTATGAACTCACCTGATCAGTCTGGATGGAAAACAAAGTTGATAAACGTCTCCGGCTCGCAACCTGGGTTGGTATGTCAAGTTTCAGTAATCGTTTTCAATTATATATAAGTTTTAATGTTCGTTTCGTAACGCTTTGGTTGTCGATTAAATGTTATATTTGAGACAACATGAAGTCTCTTCAAAAGTTATAAGATTTATCTTATTTCTTATTTTTATGTTCTCGTTCCGTTCGTTCGTTAAATAGATACTTTGTTTGTTCGTTAGTGAAGAAAACGTATTTTGTTTATTACTTAAATCTTAATAATAATAATAATAATAATAATAATAATAATAATAATAATAATAATTATTATTATTATTATTATAGAAAGAGTTACACTTTTTGCCCTAAAGTTTCACCTATTGTCAACCCATACCCTTGAACTTTAGTAAAATGATAATTTTTACCCCTCAACTTTTATAAAATTACAATTTTTACCCTTGTAGTTTCAAAAGTGACACTTTTTACCCCTGAGGTTCAAGTCGACAGCAAGTTAAGTCCATGTTATAAATCTATTTAGAGTTTTGACAGAAAATACCCTTGAGACTCCCAAGTCGTTACACACGATGTCCTTGTTTCATAAAAACGCGTTATATATTTCGAAAAATGGCAAAAATTTTTACGACTCTTTTGTACACTTAATTATCAGTTTATAAACTTCATTTTTATCAATTTCCAGCTCGTGATTCGAGCTCAGGAGCTCGAAATAATTTTTATAAGGGTGCGTTTGTTTGAAATTTTGGGCAGAAAACACGCAGGAAAGAAAAGCCAATATCTCGATGATAACTTAATCATTTTACTCCGTTCTTTTTCCTATAGTTAGGTAGATAAGTGATCTTGTTTCTGACAAAAATCTAGAATTTTTAAGGTCCATTTGAGGGTCGAAAAATAAGTCCAAAGTTAGGCGTTTTTATTAAAGTGCTGTTCGGATTTTGAAGAAAAACACCATCTGTTAAGCGTTTTCATGACTCGAGGTCTAAAGAGTTTTTGAAGAAAACGTCGTTCCTGACAACTTTCGTGTTTTAACTTTTCGACGAATCGGAACAGAAAGGCCTCGTTTTGCGTGATTTAGCATTCTGTTTACAGAATGTATTTTCAGTTTTTATATAACTTCAAATAGCCATATCTTTTGACTCGTTTATTCGTTTTTGGCGATTCAAATTGCTACGTTTTCCTTATAAAATTATCTTTAACATTATGTAAGTTTCCTATAGCCTACTGTTTTAGAAATATCAACGAAAAATAAATATAGGGTGTTTGTTTTTGGTTCGAACAAAAAGAAAAAGAAAAGAAAGAAATGAAATTTCTAGTTTTTGGATTAGATCATTATTAGTGATTGTTTATTAGTAGTTTTTAGAGTATAATAAGTATAGAAAATAAATGAAAGAGTGTTAAGAACTTACCTAGCTTAACTAATTCGAATAGAGCAAGATTTTGGGCGTATGGCTTTGAAATGAAACACAAGAGTTCTTCCTTCCTTTCTTGACTTCCTAGGGTGTTTCTAAACTTATATAAGGGCTGTAGGTTCAGTAGAGTGGGTGTATGAGGGCTGTGGTGGTTGTGTCGTGTGGTTTGTAGGAGGAAAGGATGAGTAGGGCTTGGCTATTTATAGAAATGGAAAGACTAGGGTTTCTATATGCTTCTAGGGTTTCTTGAAGTGTGTTTGGAAGACAAAGGTGATGTGTTTCATCCTTTGGGGCGCCATGTGGTTGGAGGGGGAAGGAGGAGATGTGGAAATCCCCCCTCCATACAAGTATGCTATGTTCTAGATTATGAGTGATGTGGAGGGTTCTAAGGTTTAACATATGTACACTTAGGGTGTAACACCCCCAAAATTTGGTTTAGCGGAAGCATACATATTTGGGTGCTACTGAATTGGTATCACAACACAAAGTATAAAGAATGGTTTTACCTCAACCATTTAAAATAGATTTCATATTCAAAAGTGATTTGTTTACAACATTTCAAAAAATGGTGCAGAAATATAAGCCTATAAAAGATTTCAAGTGGTCCCAAATACATCAGAGTCTTCTATGACCATGCCATGCCATGCCAAAAGCCTTCACAACTAGATTATCGCCTTAAACCTGAAAATACATGCTAAAAAGTGTCAACACGAGGTTGGTGAGTTCATAGATTTGTAATAAAGCAGTAAAAATACTGTGAGTTCCATAAGAGTTTTGAGACCATTGTGTAGCTCACAATGTCCTGAAAATAGTGTTTACCTTTAAGTAAAGTTTGTGATGTGGACCAAGTGTAGGGTATGCAACCCAAAATAAAATAGTTTATTACGCTAGCTCTAAGTTCATGTAACCGAAGCTATAACAGTGTGCATGCTCTAGAAGCATGTTAAATATCAGTGGCCCGGCAAGTGTGTATCCCAGACACTTGTAGTTTCGACATGGTATACGTTCGTTTGCCTATCCGGTCAACCCGAACGGGGACGTTACTCCCAATAGATCTATTTATAACATTCGCGCTTCCCAGCATGAATTGACGGTTCATAAGTTGGGCAAATTTGGGACATAATAATGCTTAGGTTAATCCGCGTAATAGTTTGATAACAACAGTGTTGGTCCATAAAATAGTTTTGCATGTTTCTCACCCCGATTGTAAAAACAAGTGTAAATATAGTGGGGCTATATATTACTCAATCACATATCGCTTTCAAATAACCAATTCAAATAATTCAGCTCAACAGTCAGATATTGAGTAAACAGTTCTCATATTCCAAATAAACAGTCATTGAGTTTAGTTAAAACGAGCATGTATTCTCCCCCAGAAACAGTTTAAAAATCAGTAAAAGTAGGGGCCATGAACTCACCTTAGCTTGCAGCAACGCAAAAATATCACAGTGGTCACAACTGGCATCAAGAGCAAAACATAACGATATCGAGGGTGTAGGCACAACGGTGCCGGCTCGGCACAACCTAATATATATGTAGTTATTTCAGAATACGTCTCGTAAGGTAAAAGAGTTTTAAAAGACAAGCGTCTTAGTTTTCGTGGATTACTCGTATCAAAGTTTGTAAAAGTTTAGTGTTAACGTTTCGTGTGGTGGTAAGACAACATAGACTCAAGAATACTCACCCAAAATAGAAAATCGACTCTGTTGAGAAAAGTACGGACAAGAACCTGAGTCGAGAAAGGAATGACAAGCGAAGCCAAGGAAACAGTGACAAAGGAAAATGTCAGCAAAATGAGTCAATTAGTATGTTTTCGGCGTTTACCCAATAATCCCAACTTGTTTGGAAAATAATCAATAGACTCTGACAAAGCATGGTAAACTTAGCCTTTAAAATATCCAAGTGATAATGGGAGTTTATCGGATTATGTCAAGCTTTTTATTTGTTACTTTTTCTCAATCTTCGCTCTTGTTATTGACATGTGTTATAATATATTTACGTATGAATCGTAGTGGTACAACCGCAACCGAATCCCAAAACGAGATTTGTTAAGATTTTAAATAGCGCGTTTTCTAATAGAATTCTACCTCGTATGTTTTAAACATCTAAAGCTCGAGTACCAGGTACTAACATTTTAACCAGCCAAGTTATGAATGGTCGGGCCTAGCCGTTTCCATGACACAAAGTTTATGATGCGACACAAGAAAGAGGCAGTATCCGAATTGCGTTTTGCATAGTTTATGCTCACTCACTGCAGCAAACATTTTAGTTGTTCATATTATTTTATGCCCCACCTTTTTTTTGAAGTGTGTAAACTGATTACAGATTGTTCACATCTATAAACGTGCATAGAGCTAGAACATAAATAGGATAAAAATACATAAACAATTATTCTGGATTTGTTATTACAAATTGTAGTGGAAATGGTTTTGTCATTACGTTGTCATCAATAAAAAGGTTAAAGCTACAAGTTTGTTTGTTCTTGGTGGTTATTGTGATTTTTGATTTACACCCCGTAAACCCCGAGTAACTGAACATAAATAAAGTAACAAGTTGAATAGTCGACCCTATCTATAAGTAACGTGATTCGGATATAATCCTGATGGCATGTGTGTTTTATATGTGGTTATGGCACATACGTGGGAGCCGCTATAATTTCGTGGAATCTGGGCATACTTCATTGTCTGATAAAGATTGTGATAGATTAAAATGCTCCAGTTTGGTGGGCATTGTTTGTTTGAACATGTAAATGATGTGCAAATTGACTTGTATCAGTAATTCTTGTTATCAAGACGGCTTTGTGTTTGGTGTTTTTCCTTGTGCGTTGAGCTGTGTGATCTTGGTAAAGGTTTGCCTCCGATGCGAGTGGTTTGCTTTCCGGTTATGCTTATGTTTTAAGCCTTATATCTAATCCCACTAGCAGTTTGAGATACTCTGTTGTATGCTTAGTTTGAATAAACCAACTGCTAACATTATTATAAGATTGCACATTCAGTGACTTAAAGAAAGAGAAAAAAAACAGCTCGAATACGCAACATAACTATTACCACCAGTAAAAGCTTAATCATTTTTATAACAGATAATACAGTGTTCTCAATCTATGGGTTTTATTCTTTCAGCCGAGAAACTAACTGGCTTAGACGCGAACTGATGCAACAAAAATGGATAAATTGGTTGTCTCTATACCCAAATGAGCAAAACAATTCAATAGCAAAAACTCAGATTCACACCAAA
Organism: Artemisia tridentata subsp. tridentata; assembly: GCA_021014915.2. Taxonomy (NCBI): domain Eukaryota; kingdom Viridiplantae; phylum Streptophyta; class Magnoliopsida; order Asterales; family Asteraceae; genus Artemisia; species Artemisia tridentata. The sequence goes on from CP139502.1 coordinate 361,442,904, forward strand.
GCTAAACTAAAGTCAATAAGCTAAATCAAGACCAGGTTGTGTACCAGATGAGTCCAACCAACAAGAAAACCCCAGTCGGATTATACCCGGCTCGCAAACCAATCGATCAAACAAACACCTTTAATGATTTGACACTAAACCGAGACCCACCTGATTTAACACTAAAATGGTGAGACACAGAACCGAATAACACACAACAAGGACGATCAAAGAGTGACTCACTCACTGAGTTGACTCAGTGAGTCGACTCGGCTTAATTAACAAACAACCACCACTTATATTTATCCAGTCTACCACATGAAACAAGTTTTTCAAACACATTAAATCCACCATTTTCTTTACAGATTACCACACGAAATTCAGTTTAAAATGTTTTGAATTCCATTATTAATCCACGAATTCTTTTATACAACTTGGACAAATCAAAACTGCAAGTTTTATTAACACCTAATATCGAAATTTACAAACTAGAGGAAGATTAAAAAAACCCCTTACAAATTACGGATGTCGATTGAAGAGATGATTACAACAAGAGAATCTTGGATATGAATTGATCCGAAACCAAGCAGGAACCCACCACCAAATCTTCGAACCAAAGTCTTGAGATAAAGTTTTTGTGAGATTTTGAGTGTGTGTGAAGAGTGGGGGTGTCCCTGTGGCTCGAGTCAATTAAAAAGATTGAAAAGAAAACGGGTTTGACTCATCTTTCCTTATTACCAGTCGATTTATAGACAAAAAGGGATACCGTCGCCCTCATCTTCGTCATCCTTTTGGTGGGATTTGTTGACTTAGAGAGTTAGACAAATGGATCAGACCTGTGGATAGTAGGGACCTCAAAGGAATGGATTTTACATAATTCTTGTCTCTTTTGTGGGTATTATGTGTACCCCGTGTTCCATTGAGCTAAATTTTAAACGTGATCCATTGGTTTGGTAAAAGTACGGGAAATATATTTCTAGAAATGTTTTTATAAAAATGATTTGAAAATAGGGTCATTGACTTCGAGAATTAATTCAAAATTTGAAGCCATTACTTTTGTGGTGTCGATACGCGTATTACGTCGCGTTTTTCAGAAAAGCGAGATGAATTCTCGGTTTTGCAAATAAATTGTCAGTAAATGTCAGGAAGTGATAACTTCACTTTTCTTGATAAAATTAAATAGTTTGGAGGGTTTCTGTATGCTATGGTGTGCGGAATAACCTTCCGAAATAATCATGTATGTTCAAAATGCTCAGATGAATTGCCAAATAATAATAAATTAATTTTTTTTATCATTAAAATAATGTTTGGAAAAATTACGGGTGGTTACAGTCTACCCTCCTTATGTGAAATCCGTCCCAGATTTGAGTTTATGTTATCCGATAATTTGGTGTCTGGAAGGAGATGTTGGTACTCACAACCGATTTGAGTCTCACCAGGCTGTTCAGAGGATTCTTTTTGTTTGTGGGAGGGTACCCAGGTTGTCTAACATTGGTTTTCTCATTTTTGTGGGTTGATGAGATACATGTCCTGATGATGACTGGTTGTCAAGGTTTGATCCGGGGTGGTGTGTTTTTCCTCCTCATAGGGTTCGATAGAAATCTTGTTTGAAAACTTTATTTGAGTAGGTTTTTATACGAATTTGACCAAAATAATTTTCGAGCTAATAAACATCCCTTTGTTAGAGATTAACAGATATGTAGGGTGACAGGGTCTCAAAAAATTCAGAATTTCGTAAACGGTTCTTAGTCATGGTGTAGATGGGATAATTTCCACAAAAGTTGGCGTTTGACATTCCTTATCAAAAGTTTGATAAAGTTTGAGCAGAAAAATTTCACGCACCAAATGAGTGTTTTTGAAGGATATCACTACAGATTTCATAAACATAAGTATTCAATTTACTTTAGCGGTACCAAGAGGTAGTAATATAAATGTTTTCTAGGTGGGTGGATAGTTCACCGGGTGATTGCCAAATAGTTTACAAAACGGGTTGTACAATAGTTTATAGAGTAATAGGAAGACAGTTTATTATTTGTAATTAGTAGCAAAGTTGTAGTTTAGTCCTGTGATATAGTAGCAAGACACCAAACCAGTTTATAAAAATAACTTGTGAAATGATTTGTAAAACATTTTATAGAACGAGAACCATTCGTTGTTTACAAAATAGTTGTAGGGTCAGGATTTTTGATAAAGTAGTACTAAAACATTTGTAGGGTGACCGCAATATGGTCTGTAGGATAGTCGAAAACAGTCTATACGGTATTAGCGACACGGTTTATTATTTTATGAGGGGGTAGCAAAAATAATTGATATTCCCGAGTGACGAGAGGGGGATTAGGTGATTGTCCCAAGGAACGCAGTTCAGGTTATTCCTTAGGGTCTTAAGGTTTCTGTCGGGCATAAAATCTCTACCGAAATAGGAGGTTTATCAAGTTCAGGGTACGACCCCTAAGGAGGGTGTTTATTGCTACTAGCAATCAGTTGGCTGTCTTAGGAAGGTACTTAGTACTCAACGCGGAAAGTGCAACATCGGTTGAGTGTAGCGTTTGAGGTGCAGGTGACTGTAACAAAGCCACAACAAAAACAAAGCTGGATAATAAATCCAAATCCCGAATGAGGTCCAAAATCGAAAAATCCAGCGATCCATAGTTCAAAATCAGTTCCAAACGTAGCCGAATTCAAATTCAAATGTAGCTAGAATCAATTCCGAACGCTCCAATAAGCTCAACTGGCTTATTACAATCTCGAGGAGTTACAAATAAGTAATTCAGGTTCAAACGGTGCCAATCGGATCTAACCTGACCCGATGCAAATTACGGTCAGACGGCGACAAACAGGAGTTCCATATAAGTGAAGAAATATAGTGGTGCCAGGCGTATTATGGTTTATGAAGTGTTGTGATGCCAGTGTGTTGTGTGTAGATGTGAATGTTCATGTTAGGCAATGATTTTGTACCCACACAGAAATTTGAGACTTTCAAAAATCAAGTAGTAAATCAATCTGGACATAGTTCTAGTATAACTACTCTGAGTATTGCAAAATTTACCACTGAGTCGGACATAGGTGATTAGTCTATGTCCCACTGTCCCTGGTCGAATATAGGTGATCAGTCTATATTCCACCGAGGTTCAATAAATTTTGGAATACTCAGCTCAGTTACACCAATAATATGTCCCTTTCTTTTAAAAGTTGCTTAATTAATTAAGGCGGATGTCCACACTCGAGGACGATTGATGAGATTGCGTAGAGAAAAGGCGTAATACCACAACGAGTATAACGCGTGTGTATAAGTATGTCGAAGATACTTATAATAGGTAGCAAAAATAGATGGATATACTTATCCGATAACAGCGTGCACATCTCATCAATTATATTAGCAATAAAAATCATAAATGAGGCATCAGCTTGGCAGGCAGGCATGTGGCGGTCATAGGGTTAGGTTTTCGTAAAAGTGATTATAGTCTAGGTTTTACAAATACCCAGTTCTCTATAACCTGGCTCTGATACCAATCTGTAACACCCCCAAAATTTGGTTTAGCGGAAGCATACATATTTGGGTGCTACTGAATTGGTATCACAACACAAAGTATAAAGAATGGTTTTACCTCAACCATTTAAAATAGATTTCATATTCAAAAGTGATTTGTTTACAACATTTCAAAAAATGGTGCAGAAATATAAGCCCATAAAAGATTTCAAGTGGTCCCAAATACATCAGAGTCTTCTATGACCATGCCATGTCATGCCAAAAGCCTTCACAACTAGATTATCGCCTTAAACCTGAAAATACATGCTAAAAAGTGTCAACACGAGGTTGGTGAGTTCATAGATTTGTAATAAAGCAGTAAAAATACTGTGACTTCCATAAGAGTTTTGTGACCATTGTGTCGCTCACAATGTCCTGAAAATAGTGTTTACCTTCAAGTAAAGTTTGTGATGTGGACCAAGTGTAGGGTATGCAACCCAAAATAAAATAGTTTATTACGCTAGCTCTAAGTTCATGTAACCGAAGCTATAACAGTGTGCATGCTCTAGAAGCATGTTAAATATCAGTGGCCCGGCAAGTGTGTATCCCAGACACTTGTAGTTTCGACATGGTATACGTTCGTTTGCCTATCCGGTTAACCCGAACGGGGACGTTACTCCCAATAGATCTATTTATAACATTCGCGCTTCCCAGCAGGAATTGACGGTTCATGAGTTGGGCAAATTTGGGACATAATAGTGCTTAGGCTAATCCGCGTAATAGTTTGATAACAACAGTGTTGGTCCATAAAATAGTTTTGCATGTTTCTCACCCCGATTGTAAAAACAAGTGTAAATAGAGTGGGGCTATATATCAGTCAATCACATATCGCTTTCAAATAACCAATTCAAATAATTCAGCTCAACAGTCAGATATTGAGTAAACAGTTCTCATATTCCAAATAAACAGTCATTGAGTTTAGTTAAAACGAGCATGTATTCTCCTCCAGAAACAGTTTAAAAATCAGTAAAAGTAGGGGCCATGAACTCACCTTAGCTTGCAGCAACGCAAAAATATCACAGTGGTCACAACTGTTGGGAATTAAATATTCAAGAAGGTTAATATCGGGTTCTAATCAAAGAAATACTCTAAGTGTGATTCTGCTGCTAGTGCATTTGGTTCCTGCTGTTAATGTTGTTCCTGCTGCTAGAACATTTGATCATGCTGTTAGCGATAAATGATTCTGCTGCTAGGCTTAGCATTCTGCTGTTGTTGATCCTGCTGCTAGTGTACTTGATCCTGCATCTAGCGATGACTCATTGCTGCTGCTAATGAACATTCTGCTACTAAGTGGATAAGAATGAAAAGATATTATTTGTATTTTGGTCAACAACATACGGTAGATAATATCTTACCCCATGTGCTTTGTTAACAAGTTGTGTACACAGATACATGTTGTATCTTATGTACTGACACACTCAAGTTGAGTTAACAAGTAGTTCGACTAGACTTTTAGCAATATGTAAAGATCTTCTTGGACTATAAAAGAAGATCTTAGACTCGATATTATGTATCGATGTTAAGTGTGTTATTATTAGAACATATAACTGTTAAGACATAGAACAAATACAAGAATCTCACAAGTTAGAAAAACTTAAGATTCAAGGTTGTAACCCTAGTGATAATTCAAGATCACTCGTATTATTATCATTAATAATATTGAATCGTTTTGGTGAAAATCTTTCATTGTTCATAGTCATAGAACAAACACAACCATTCCATTTCCACATCACAAATCACCTTCTAAGTGTGGTTAAGTAAATTCCGCGTACTTAATCATATTCACTCAATATATCATACACACAAAGAACGTAAGATTTAACCACCTTAACTGTGTGCAACATTCCTAACAAGTGGTATCAGAGCGTCAGGTTGATATTATTGATTTAGAAGAAGAAGCTAAAGAAATGGATGTTGAATCTATTCAGACAAATGTTGCTGCAAAGATTCCCATGCTCAAACAGAATGAGTTTGAGATGTGGAGGCTGAGGATAGAGCAATATTTCCAAATGCAAGATTATGCACTTTGGGAAATCATTGAAGATGGAAACTCTTACCAGCCTACCACCACTACATCAACAGTGGACGGCAAAGTTGTGTCAACTCTGCAGACAAAGCCATCATCTGCAGAAGATAGAATAAAGAAGAAAAATGACTTGAAGGCAAGAAGCATGTTGATGATGACCATTCCCAATGATCAACTTTTAAACTTCAGCAAGTTCAAGGATGCCAAGTCATTATTTGAAGCTATTATTTCCAGGTATGGTGGAAATGAAGCCACCAAGAAAACCCACAAGACACTGCTCAAGCAGCAGTTTGAAAACTTCTCCTCAACATACAATGAATCTCTTGACCACATGTTTAATAGGCTTCAGAATATTGTGAGCCAACTTGCTATTATTGGGATAGAAATGCCTCAAGAAGATTTGAACTCAAAATTTCTGAGAAGCTTACCAGAAGAGTGGGCTATGCATGTTGTTGTCGGGAAGAACAAGCCAGACTTAGACACCATGGAACTAATGGACTTGTATAGCAACTTCAAGATTGTGGAGCAAGATTTGAAGAAGAATGGAGGTACTAGTTCTAATACTGGGAACAAGGCATTTATGTCAACTCCTAGTACCTCAAAATCAAGTGAAGAGTTGAAAGTTGTTGATGATGTTGGTGCTGCTAGTTCATCAAGTAGTACCATTAGTATTTTGGATGAAAAGACTTGTTATGCCTTTCTTACAAGTCAGAATAATGGGTCCATGCTCTCCTATGAAGACCTCCAAGAGATCCACGAAGATGATCTAGAGGAAATGGATCTAAAATAGCAAATTTCTCTTCTTAGCATGAGAGCCAAGAAGTTTGATGCGCGTGATGTGTCGTTGCGGTTTAGCAGTTTTAATGCCTACTCAAGTTTTAAATTTATATTTAGCCGACTTATCAATAACACACACACTTAACGAGCAGTGTACCCGGTCAGTATGAAGATAATGGTAAGTAGAGTGTCGATCACTAAGAGTGGAACGTATAATCTAGTTAACCTAATCAGTATTTTAATATCCTAACGCAAGGGGGTTTCAGCCTGAGAGACTGGCACAGTTTTGTTTGTAATTAAATAATAAAATAAACAATAGGCACGAATCAGCAAGTAGCACACACGTACACAGATAGATACTTGAGACAATAAGAGGGCTGTCCTTATGATTAAGTAGATTGTCACTTGTTTTATTGATAGCTTTATATGAAGTGTATGTAATTAACCCTTTCTCGTTGGTCCTATTCTTATCGGCGAGTAAACCCTTAATGATTACTTATGTCTAAAAGTTATTCCTAAGTGATCAATTTAGAAACAACCGTGGGAGCCACATTATGTCCCGCAGTCAAATGCCCGCAAGCCACTAATAAACACAGAGGTTATCAATGCACTAATAAGTAGTAACCAAAGACATCAACATATAAACTTTAATTGATGGGAAAGCAAGTATTAAAGGGAGTGCAATCTTTCGTTGTCACATTACACAAGCCACCAATCCTGATGAATTAAAGTTTGCTAACACAATAAAACAAAACTACTTAATGAATTAAATACATGCAGCACCTTCTTACAGCTCTTGTATCTTCGATTTGGGTGTGTCTTGTGCTGCCTCCTTGACTGAATTCGTCCTCCTGTTCTGCTGTTCGAACTTCGGTTTTAGGGTTCGGAACTTTTTTATGCGTCTGGTCTACGGGGTATTTATAGTTTGTGTCTGAGGGAAGATGCGGCGCATCTATTAAGTAGATGCGGCGCATGTACTTAACTTCGCGTGGGGTCCAAGATTATAATATTCAGGAATATTCGTACACCGCCAGAAGATGCGGCGTAACTCCATGATTAGATGCGGCGCATGTCCTCTTGTATCTTGGATCGTATCTGGTGATATCTTGATATAGATGCGGCGCATGTCATGAGTGAGATGCGGCGCATCTGGAGCAGATTAGTCTTGATCTTCTTCATTTTAGTAGACTCTTCACTTTATGCACGTTTTGCTCCATTATTAGTCCAAAATCGCCAAGTTTCACCAAATGCTTGTTTTTACCTGAGAATTACAAAAGTAAACGATTAAGTATCAATCCTCATACATAATATAGTAAAACAAGTCAAATTAATAGGATAAATGATAGTAATAAAATGTACTTATTTGAGTTCATCAAATATCCCCCCACTTGAACTTTACTTGTCCCCAAGTAAACCTTAGATTAAAACTTATGAAAATGTATCCTAAAAGATGTTAGGATTTATTTTTATATTTAAGCATGTATTCGTTTATTTCATAATCACACAACTAAACACTTAACGATTTAGAAGTAAAATAAAATAAGTCGATAAAAGCAAATCTAATCGTTTAACTGTCCAGTCGCGACGAATATTCTATCATAAGCTCGGCAAGTATACACATCTCCACCACTAAAGCTAAGGAATAACAAGTCTAAAGCGGTAAAAAGGGTTTTTAGGCTAAAGGGTTAATTATTCTTATTTACTATCGATCTCAAATTCCAGAAAAGGCGACAAAATCACAAATACATGAACGAATCCACGAACACGATACTTGCAATTGCTCAAATCCTTAACTCGAATAGGCTAAAGATAGGTCCAAACTTCACCAATAATAATATATCAAAAAGGGCGACAAAATCATAAATACATAGCCGAATCCACGACTACGATACTTAAGATTGCTCAAATCCCTAATCTCAATAAATCAAATGTTTGGTTGGATAAAGAATAATATAGGGTATGGATAACATTTGGGATATAAATTGGTGTAAAAATAAAAATAAACAAAACAAATAAATTAAAATCCTAAGTGTGGTTAATCACTATCCCAACCATCCCATGAATAAGACTCATATCATTGAATAACTCACGCTTTAACACTTGAAACACACGCTTTAGGTAGACACGAATTATACTCAACAAGATCTTAATCAAAGAATAAACCTTAATTGGCGTTCCCATAACTGCCAATTCCCATTCAATCCATAGATATAGTACAACAAGTAGTGGCCATATGAACCACTTACATAACTTTACATCGTTGGCTTAAAATAAACATCCAACTCTTTTTTCTTTCTTTTTCTTTTCTTTTTTTTTTTTTTTCGATTTTTTTTTTTTTTTTTTTTTTTTTTTTTTTTTAAACTTGAAACATAAACATAGATGTGTAAAATTTCACCACATCACTATAACTTTCTTTCCGGATAATTTTTCCATACTTTTTATACTTTCAGAAATAACGGTAATAGCGAAAGTAGTAAACACACGAAAAATAAACTCAAAAATATACAATATTTACTTTCACTCCAATTGCATTGTGCAATTTCCCGACCTAACCAAAGATAATGAATTACGCACGCGAACACAGGTAATGTAAGGAAACACACTTTGCCTATAGCAATTAACCAACCACAGACTTTAATCTACAGGGTAGGCTAAGGTGTAAGGGTGTAACGAAACATTTCAAACATAGGTGTAAGAAACGAAAGGAATGGCTCTGAGTGTTTTTCTAGGGGTATCTTACTCTAAAAATGAGAGTAACAAAGGGGTTTATACGGGGGTTAACTAACCAGTGTAGTTAGCTAATAACACATAACATTTAATAGGCTATTTGGGTGTAATCCTAGAATTTTACCAATTTAGACAAGTCATTTCAATTATATAAATAATACTCATTATGGTGGTCTCGAATAGTATACAAGCCAAGTTCTAAAGTTTACAAGTCACCGGCACACTCATAGATTTGTGAATTTTGAAAAATCACAATTTTTGAAAATAGCGTCATGTGTGCAGCTATGCAACTTAGATCTTAAACAAAAACATGCTAAAAAATTTTAAGTTTGATATATTAAGCACATTTTAAGCATAATTTTTGAAAAATTTAGGACAAGTAAGTATTAAGTGTTCTAATTCTCCTATCCCCCCACTTAAGTTAAACAACGTCCTCGTTGTTTGTATAAAAGGTTAAAAACTGGAAAATAAAAGAATTAGAACAGTAAAACTCCCCTGAGATTTGCTCGGTATGATCCTCCATTAGTATAAGAGCAAAAATCATCTTTCTTGCGGATTAGAACGTTAAAGCTTCATACTTGATGTATCCACAGGAAATTCAGGAAACTATAATACCACCAACACTTTAAAACACACCTAAGATAAGAAAGGTTCAACTTGCATAATACATTAGTAGTTAGGGAAAATAAAACATAAAAATTAAAACTGAAAATCATCAGGTCAGTCGATGCGCCGTATCTTATTGAAGAAGATACGCCGTATCGAGCCTGGAATAAATACGGATCAGAATAAAGATGCGCCGCATCCTTAACCAGGGATGCGCCGCATTAAAAATAAATTGATAGAAAGTTTTAAAGTCGAAAATAAAAATGCAGAAAAAATTAAATAAGATATGACCATTTGCAGGAGATGCGTCGCATCTCAGGATTGAGATGCGCCGTATCCTCATGCGGCCTGGACTGACTCGACACAGAAAACAGAATAATAAAAATTCTCCGGGTTGTCTCCCGGCAAGCACTTGTCTTTATTCCAGAGTCTTCAAGTTAGACTCACGTTCAGCTCTTTAATATCGATCATTTATTTCTACATTGCTTACTTAGGATCCATTTAGCAACTAGTTCGTCACGTATATATTCGGGTCCCAAATGCAGCACTCCTTTGTAGAATCCGTCCATTATTTGATATGGGTACTCAATCCCTCTCTTATTATCATCATCACTAATAAAAAGGAACGGAGAAAATTTGTAGCAGGTCCTATCGTGCCATTTTTGAGAATGATCGGCAGCACCTTGGATTGCTTTCCTAGCATTAGTTGCACTCATTTGAGGTACAGCTCCCTTAGCATCCAAAATCTGTCTTGTAGGCACGTCCAGTCCCTGATAAAACAATATTATCTCCTGCATAGGGGTTAGATAGTGTTGAGGACATTTTACCAATAAATCTTTAAATCGTTCCCAAGCTTGATAAAGAGTTTCATCAGGCTCTTGCTTGAAACTATTGATAGCCTCCATCTTTTTAGCAGTCTTAGCAGGTGGACAATATCTCTTCAGGAATTTGCTCTTCAAATCTTCCCATGTAGTGATTGAACTAGCAGGTTCATTCCTTAGCCACTTGTTAGCAGCTCTTTTTAGCGAGATTGGAAAGATTCTTAGCATGAGTTGATCGGTATTGACTCCTTCTGAAGTAAACAAATCTGCAATCTCCAGGACCTTTTCAACATGCTCATTAGCATCCTCTTGTTCCGTCCCACTGAAAGCATTCTCTCTTAGCTCTTTGAGAAACTGACCCTTCAACTCAAATTTTGACTTATCATCAAATTTAGGTCTTGCAACTCCTGAAGTGTAATCAGCACGGGTACTGTTCATGTATTCCTCCATAGTAGTGTTTTCGCCCATTGTTTCTGTTTCAACTTCCTCTTTTTCTTCAGAAAAATAATCAAGCTCGATTGAACTTGAAAGATCAAAGCTTCTTGTGTTGAAAAGCCTTTTAAGCGAATGTAGGGCTCGTTCAGGATCTTCGAAAGGTTGAATCAAGTTCTTAGTCGAACTCCTGGTCATGCACTTCCTGAAATCAATCACAAAAGCATCAGTAGGGTATGCCCAAGAAAGTAGTATATCAGAAAATCAACAACGAAAACGGAATACGAAAAATTAAAGTTACTGATATCTGCAGACGATGCGCCGTATCCAAAAAGTCGGATACGCCGTATCTTAATACGTTAAATTTAATCAGACTTTATCCAGAAAATAGATACGCCGCTTAGAATTTATGAATGCGCCGTATCGAATTAATTAATCAAAAATCAGCTTATCTAATTAAAATTAAATGCGTCGTATTAACGAAAGTTAATGCGCCGTATTTTCGTTACGTTTCAAAATAAAAGATTTTTGATTCAGAAAGATGCGCCGTATCGACAGAGATCGATACGTCGTATCTGTTTAATAATTCGCAAACTGTTTTTAATTAAAATAATAGATACGCCGTATCTTCAAAAGAAGATGCGTCGTATGGCGTTAACGTTTAGAAAATTTTTTTTTTTTTTTATCAAAATCAGATACGCCGTATCTTCAAAAGAAGATGCGTCGTATTACTTTATCGCTTAAAAAAATTTCTTATTAAAAACAGATACGCCGTATCTTGGGGAAAAGATGCGTCGTATCGAATTAATTAAACGCGTTGTATTAAAAAAAATTGAACGCAATACGCCGTATCTGAGAGATCAGATGCGCCGTATCGTTCGATTTAGCACAGTACAACGATAGCAGAACAGAAAAATACGAAAAATAAAAACAAAAAATTAAAAGCACACGAAACAAAAATAAAACACACAAAAAATAAAAGAAAACAATTAGCACACAATACAACAAATATGCAAAATAGTACAATGATGCAATTAATCTAATAAAAAGAAAAACCTAATTAAAATACTAATCAAATTAACAGAAAATAACAATTCACTCCCCGGCAGCGGCGCCAAAAACTTGATGCGCGTGATGTGTCGTTGCGGTTTAGCAGTTTTAATGCCTACTCAAGTTTTAAATTTATATTTAGCCGACTTATCAATAACACACACACTTAACGAGCAGTGTACCCGGTCAGTATGAAGATAATGGTAAGTAGAGTGTCGATCACTAAGAGTGGAACGTATAATCTAGTTAACCTAATCAGTATTTTAATATCCTAACGCAAGGGGGTTTCAGCCTGAGAGACTGGCACAGTTTTGTTTGTAATTAAATAATAAAATAAACAATAGGCACGAATCAGCAAGTAGCACACACGTACACAGATAGATACTTGAGACAATAAGAGGGCTGTCCTTATGATTAAGTAGATTGTCACTTGTTTTATTGATAGCTTTATATGAAGTGTATGTAATTAACCCTTTCTCGTTGGTCCTATTCTTATCGGCGAGTAAACCCTTAATGATTACTTATGTCTAAAAGTTATTCCTAAGTGATCAATTTAGAAACAACCGTGGGAGCCACATTATGTCCCGCAGTCAAATGCCCGCAAGCCACTAATAAACACAGAGGTTATCAATGCACTAATAAGTAGTAACCAAAGACATCAACATATAAACTTTAATTGATGGGAAAGCAAGTATTAAAGGGAGTGCAATCTTTCGTTGTCACATTACACAAGCCACCAATCCTGATGAATTAAAGTTTGCTAACACAATAAAACAAAACTACTTAATGAATTAAATACATGCAGCACCTTCTTACAGCTCTTGTATCTTCAATTTGGGTGTGTCTTGTGCTGCCTCCTTGACTGAATTCGTCCTCCTGTTCTGCTGTTCGAACTTCGGTTTTAGGGTTCGGAACTTTTTTATGCGTCTGGTCTACGGGGTATTTATAGTTTGTGTCTGAGGGAAGATGCGGCGCATCTATTAAGTAGATGCGGCGCATGTACTTAACTTCGCGTGGGGTCCAAGATTATAATATTCAGGAATATTCGTACACCGCCAGAAGATGCGGCGTAACTCCATGATTAGATGCGGCGCATGTCCTCTCGTATCTTGGATCGTATCTGGTGATATCTTGATATAGATGCGGCGCATGTCATGAGTGAGATGCGGCGCATCTGGAGCAGATTAGTCTTGATCTTCTTCATTTTAGTAGACTCTTCACTTTATGCACGTTTTGCTCCATTATTAGTCCAAAATCGCCAAGTTTCACCAAATGCTTGTTTTTACCTGAGAATTACAAAAGTAAACGATTAAGTATCAATCCTCATACATAATATAGTAAAACAAGTCAAATTAATAGGATAAATGATAGTAATAAAATGTACTTATTTGAGTTCATCAAAGTTCTATCACAAGACGGGGAAGAAGCTCATAATCAGCAACACTGATGCTGCTGGTTTTGATAAGTCAAAGATAGAGTGCTATAACTGCCACATGATGGGTCATTTCTCAAGAGAGTGCAGAAGACCAAGGCAGCAAGATAGCAAGAATAGAGGTTTTGGAAGCAAATACAAAACAGAGGATGTGATTGAGCCAAAAGCTATGGTAGCTATTGACGGCTTAGGTTTTGACTGGAGCTTCATGGCAGATGAAGAAGAAACTCCTGCTCAAATGGCACTTATGGCTTTTTCTGCTACTGAGGTACAAAATCATAAAGCTTGTTCTAATACTTGCACTGCTCTTAATGCTCTACAGGATTTAATCAAACAATATGATATTCAAAAGATAGAGCTAAGCAAAACTTTTCAAGACTTTATAAACTATAAGTGTGGATTAGAAAAGCTAGAGAAACAAATCACATACTATAAGGAAAATGAATTAGCTTTTTCTGATGACAAAGCTCTCCTAAGACAGGACATATTCTTTAGAGATGCTGAAATTAAGCTTTTGAGAGAAGCTTTTGATAGAGTCAAAAAGGAAAATGAAAACATTCACTTGACTACTGAGGCACTAGAACATGCTTCTAGAGGTGTGCACAACATAGTAGAATGTCAGGTGATTAATAGAGCTAAGTCAGGAGTAGGATATAAGAGTGTCCCACCTCCTTATAGAGGCATCCATAAACCCCTAGGGATTGACCTAGGAAATTCAAGTTTACCTGAGTTTCAAGAACCAATCATGGAATATGGTTCTAAGGCTAGCAAGAGCCTTAAGGTAGAAAAAGTAAGTAAAAGTTTAGATAAAACTTTACTTTATCAGGACAAGGTGTCATTTGTTAAGAACTTAGATGCTATAGTTGTTAAAGATTGCACAACTGATAGTGATGATGAAGAAGAACAGGTTATGACTAAACCTGAAGTGGTTAAGAAAGTAGGAACAAGTGTTCCTAAGATAGTCAAACACAATACTGATAAGCCTAAATCAAACGTTAAGCATGTTAGGCAACCAGTTAGATATTGTGAGCAATATAGAACCACCAACAAGCCCAGAGGTAACCAAAGGAATTGGAACAACCTCAAGTCTAACCAATTAGGTGATGACTTTGCTTTTTATAACAAAGCTTGTTACACATGTGGTAGTTTTGACCATCTTGCAGCTTTCTGCAACCAATGGGTAACTGGGTATGAAAACAATAGAGTGAACCACAAAAGGCAAACACCTAAATCTCACTTTCACTCTAGCTCTAAGAGAACAAACCCCAGAGTAGTCAAAAACAAGTCTGGCTCAAACTCAGATCCTGCCGCTAGACAAATGGTTCATGCTGCTAGAAAAATTCATTCTGCTGCTCGACCATTAATGACTATTAACCCAAAATCAACAGCTAAGGGTGCAAAAACATTTTTCAAACATGCACCAAAGACTGTTTTAAGGCCCATTCAAACAAAAGTAGTGGTCCAAAAACAAGTTTGGAAACCAAAGGTTAGAACTAAAAAGTTAGCAGTTCCTGCTGCTAAGCAATCAGTTCTTCCTGCTGCTAAGGGAAATAGGGCAAATGCTGTTAAGGCCTCAGCATGTTGGATTCTAAAATCCAATGTTGCATCAACTATCCTTAAAAGATTGAATTACATTGATGCAAGAGGCATATCCAAGTCAGTAATGGCTTTGGGTCCCCAAAAGAAACTAACACTCTTATTTGTGTGCAGGAACATTCAAATGATCAGGAAGAGGATCAAGGATACTCAGATAGTGGATGTTCAAGACACATGACAGGCAACAAGTCTTATCTCTCAGATTTTCAATCAATAGATGGAGGCTATGTTACCTTTGGAGGAGGTGTTGGTGGCAAAATTTCTGGTAAAGGTACAATCAAAACCGGAAATTTAGATTTTGAAGATATGTTCTATGTAAAAGAGCTAAATTATAATCTTTTTAGTGTCTCACAAATGTGTGACAAAAAGAACAATGTTCTTTTATGTGAGACTGAATGTCTTGTACTTTCTCCTGATTTTAAGATGCCTGATGAAAGTCAAGTACTTCTTAGAATTCCTAGAAAGGGCAATATGTACAGTGTAGACATGAAGAACATTGTTCCTAAAAAGAATTTAACTTGTCTTGTTGCAAAGGCCACATTGGATGAATCAATGAAATGGCATAGAAGGCTTGGTCATATTAATTTCAAAACCATAAATAAAATTGTTAAGAATGGTTTGGTAAGAGGTTTACCTCACAAAAGATTTGAAAATGATCAAACATGCATTGCTTGTCTAAAAGGCAAACAACACAAAGCCACTTGTAAGCCCAAAATTTTTAACTCTATCAATCAATCATTGTTTATGCTGCATATGGACTTATTTGGACTTGTTTCAGTAAGTAGTATAATGCATAAGAGATATTGTCTTGTTGTAATTGATGACTATACTAGATTTACATGGGTTTTCTTTCTATCTTCTAAGGATGAGACTACAAGCATCCTTAAGACATTCATTACACAGATAGAAAACCAAGTAGACAAGAAAGTGAAGGTCATTAGATGTGATAATGGGACAGAGTTTAAGAATAGAGTTATGGATGATTTCTGCAAAGAAAAAGGTATTAAAAGAGAATTTAGTGTTGCTAGAACACCACAACAGAATGGTGTAGTTGAGAGAAAGAATAGAACACTAATTGAAGCCGCTAGAACAATGTTAGCTGATTCTAAGCTACCAATAACCTTTTGGGCTAAAGCAGTCAACACTGCTTGCTATGTTCAAAATAGAGTTTTAGTTGTGCAGCCTCACAATAAGACATCATATGAACTTTTTAGAGGTAGAACTCCTGCAATAGGATTTCTTAGACCTTTTGGATGTCATGTGACAATTCTCAATACCTTAGACCATTTAGGAAAATTCGATGGTAAAGCAGATGAAGGATTCTTTGTTGGATATTCTCTTAATAGCAAAGCATTTAGAGTATACAACACAAGAACTAAGATTGTAGAAGAAAACCTACATGTGGAGTTTTTAGAAGATAAATCCAATGTAGAAGGTCAAGGACCAAAAAGGCTATTTGATATTGAATATCTAACCAAATCAATGAATTATGTGCCTGTTGTTGCAGAAACTAATGAATTTTCAGGTTCACAAGCAACAGATGAGGCAAGGTTAGAAAAGGAGACAAACCAAGATGTTTGGATGCCAATATGGTCAAGTACAATTGTGGAATCAACTTCAACAACTGATGAATCTTCTTCTAGCAAAGCTAAAGAAGGTGTTGAAGATGAAAGCAAAGAAGATGGAACTCAGGAACAACAAAATGTTTCTGCTGGTAGTATTTCTGTTGCTGCTGGTAGTGTATCTATTTCTGCTGGTGATTCTGCTGCTAAGCTTACTGATTCTGCTGTTCGGCCAAATGACTCTGCTGCTGGCCCTTCAGAAATAAAAGAAGCAGAACTCTCAGATAATGAGGTGGATTTGAACAATCTTCCAGCAAATTATCAAGTTCCTTCCACTCCACAAACAAGAATTCACAAAGTTCACTCCCTAGATAATGTGATTGGAGATGCACAGTCAGGTGTGAAGACAAGACAACAATTGATGTCTTCATACCAACAAGGGCTTCTTGATGCCCTTTATGCTTCAAAGCATCATGAGTTTTCAAACTCTTGCTTATTTGTATGTTTTCTCTCACAAGATGAACCAAAGAATATTCTGAAAGCCTTAGATAATTCAAGCTGGGTAGAAGCTATGCAAGAGGAGCTTCTTCAGTTCAAGATTCAGAAAGTATGGGTGCTAGTTGATTTACCTAAGAATGCAAAGGTAATTGGCACTAGATGGGTTTTCAAGAACAAAAGGGATGAAAGGGGAATAGTGATTCGAAATAAGGCTAGATTAGTAGCCCAAGGGTACACACAAGAAGAAGGAATAGACTATGATGAGGTTTATGCTCCAGTAGCAAGGATTGAGGCAATTAGGCTTTTCTTAGCTTATGCTTCATTTTTAGGCTTCACAGTCTACCAAATGGATGTCAAGAGTGCATTTTTATATGGAAAAATTGAAGAAGAGGTGTATGTTTCACAACCTCCAGGCTTCATTGACCCATTACATCCAAACAAAGTGTACAGAGTAGTGAAAGCTCTATATGGCCTTCATCAGGCACCAAGAGCTTGGTATGCAACACTAGCTTCCTACTTATTAGAAAATGGATTTCAAAGAGGAAAGATTGATCAGACACTTTTTATCAAACAGCACAAGAAGGATCTTCTGTTAGTGCAGGTGTATGTGGATGACATTATCTTTGGATCTACTAGGAAGGAGATGTGTTTAGAGTTTGAGAAACTTATGAAAGATAAGTTTCAGATGAGTTCCATGGGGGAACTTACATTCTTTTTGGGTTTGCAAGTTAAGCAATCATCTGAAGGCATATTTATTAGTCAAGACAAATATGTTGCAGAGATACTTAGAAAATTTCAATTTGCTGATTCAAAAATAGCAAGCACACCAATGGACTCTGAGAAGCACCTTCTGAAAGATGAAGATGGAGAGAGTGTAGATGTACACACTTACAGATCTATGATAGGCTCTTTGATGTACCTTACATCATCTAGATCTGATATCATGTTCCCTGTTTGTGTTTGTGCAAGATTTCAAGTAACTCCAAAGGTTTCTCATTTAACTGCAGTCAAGAGAATTTTTAGATACCTCAAAGGTCAACCAAGGTTGGGTATATGGTATTCTAGGGAATCTCCTTTTGACTTGGTAGCATATTCGGATAGTGATTATGCTGGTGCTAGCTTGGACAGAAAGTCAACAACTGGAGGATGTCAATTCCTTGGGTGTAGACTTGTCTCATGGCAGTGTAAGAAGCAAACAAGTGTGGCAAATTTAACAACTGAAGCTGAATATATTGCTGCTGCAAGTTGCTGTGGTCAGGTTCTATGGCTTCAAAACCAACTCCTTGACTATGGGTACAATTTCTTAAACACTGTTATTCATATTGATAATAGTAGTACAATTTGTATTATTAAAAATCCAGTGCAACATTCTAAAACAAAACACATTGAAATTAGACATCACTTTATAAGAGACTGCAATGAGAAAAGATTAATTCAAGTACTTAAAATTGCTTCAGAATTCAATTTTGCAGATCTACTAACCAAAGCTTTTGATGTTTCAAGGTTTCAATACTTAGCAGCAAGTATTGGAATGCTTAATCCTTAATGATTTTAAACTTTGTGTTTTTGTCAATAAATTTTTGTTGGTGCTGCTAGTTTTAAAAGATACTACTGCTATTACAAAAGTTTGTGCTTCTAGTACAAATTTAAATTGTGTTATTCATACAGTTAGTCCTATGATTATTCTAATACAAGACAAGTACTTTGTACATTGTTCTTTTGGTTTTAGACTAACAATTTCAGGTATGATCATGTGAACACAAAAGGATGTTTCAAGTGAAATGGAAGCAGCAAAATCAGAATATTAGTTGCTACATTTTAGGTTTATGATGGACTGAGTTTGGGAATTTAAAACTCCTTAAAACTACTTTCTTGAAACCTAGTTATGATATTTCACATTGAATTGATGACTTAGTTGATCAGATAGTAACTGATGCAACTCACTTTCTATCATTTTATACTTTTAAGTATAATGTGCAAGTCTAAGGACATCTGATAGAAAGAACAACTAGTAAAAGTGAATCTAACACTTGTGTTAGAGGTAACAATTACTATGAGCTGGAAACCCTGTCAGGAAAGCTCTTTGAATGAGTTTATCTGTACACAGGCAGTTATTTATAACTGAAAAACATTGGTTCTCACACAACCAGAGGTTGCTTTAAATCGAAATTTTGATTAAGTGTCTGTTATACACTTGATCCCTTCAAAATGGTTGAAAGCAGTATGATTTTTCAATTCTAAAATCATGAACATACTGCTAAGTCAAACAATTTCTTAAACAAGGATTTTCAAAGGATTCACAAAAACCATCCATTGATGGATCATGAATCAAATGTCCACTGATTCACCTCTCATAGGAGTTAACACACCTAGAAGTGATGAGGGCAGTAACTTAAACTCTTAAGGAATTGATGGCTTCATGTACAATATTGTCTGGCAACAAGTTCTAAATGATGGATCAGATGATAAAGAAAGATATATTTTGGTACATAGTGAGATCTTCCAAACAAGGGGAGGAAACAAAAGTTATTTGTATCTCAGGGGAGGTAACAATCTCAGGGGAGGAAATAATAGCCCAGAAAAGAAAGATAATCCAATAGTATGGAAGGAGAAGACAAGAGCATACAAGATGATGACATGGAGGTTGAAAATGACAAGAACATTCCAAAGGAGAAAGTTCTATCTAGGTCAAACGAAGAAAAGTTTCAATTTCAGTTTACCACGTTTGTTCATCACTTGCAAAGGCATGCTGTTAGATGATTTCACTTGTTGAAACAAGCATCCAAGATACACAGCATCATTGCCTCTTATAATTCCTCCATCCAAGGAAATTGCACCATCTTTTAGTCCAAGATTGGAGCAATATGTTGATATTGTTAAAGTCAAAGAACAAAGCAGATGAATTACTGAGAAGATATTTAGTATTGAAGAACAGAAGTGTTTGAAAGATCTTCACAATCCATAATTTAATTCAGAAACATGTTGAAATGGATTCACATGTTTAGGGGAGGATTGTTGGGAATTAAATATTCAAGAAGGTTAATATCGGGTTCTAATCAAAGAAATACTCTAAGTGTGATTCTGCTGCTAGTGCATTTGGTTCCTGCTGTTAATGTTGTTCCTGCTGCTAGAACATTTGATCATGCTGTTAGCGATAAATGATTCTGCTGCTAGGCTTAGCATTATGCTGTTGTTGATCCTGCTGCTAGTGTACTTGATCCTGCTGCTAGCGATGACTCATTGCTGCTGCTAATGAACATTCTGCTGCTAAGTGGATAAGAATGAAAAGATATTATTTGTATTTTGGTCAACAATATACGGTAGATAATATCTTACCCCATGTGCTTTGTTAACAAGTTGTGTACACAGATACATGTTGTATCTTATGTACTGACACACTCAAGTTGAGTTAACAAGTAGTTCGACTAGACTTTTAGCAATATGTAAAGATCTTCTTGGACTATAAAAGAAGATCTTAGACTCGATATTATGTATCGATGTTAAGTGTGTTATTATTAGAACATATAACTGTTAAGACATAGAACAAACACAAGAATATCACAAGTTAGAAAAACTTAAGATTCAAGGTTGTAACCCTAGTGATAATTCAAGATCACTCGTATTATTATCATTAATAATATTGAATCGTTTTGGTGAAAATCTTTCATTGTTCATAGTCATAGAACAAACACAACCATTCCATTTCCACATCACAAATCACCTTCTAAGTGTGGTTAAGTAAATTCCGCGTACTTAATCATATTCACTCAATATATCATACACACAAAGAACGTAAGGTTTAACCACCTTAACCGTGTGCAACATTCCTAACAACAACTGGCATCAAGAGCAAAACATAACGATATCGAGGGTGTAGGCACAACGGTGCCGGCTCGGCACAACCTAATATATATGTAGTTATTTCAGAATACGTCTCGTAAGGTAAAAGAGTTTTAAAAGACAAGCGTCTTAGTTTTCGTGGATTACTCGTATCAAAGTTTGTAAAAAGTTTAGTGTTAACGTTTCGTGTGGTGGTAAGACAGCATAGACTCAAGAATACTCACGCAAAATAGAAAATCGACTCTGTTGAGAAAAGTACGGACGAGAACCTGAGTCGAGAAAGGAATGACAAGCGAAGCCAAGGAAACAGTGACAAAGGAAAATGTCAGCAAAATGAGTCAATTAGTATGTTTTCGGCGTTTACCCAATAATCCCAACTTGTTTGGAAAATAATCAACAGACTCTGACAAAGCATGGTAAACTTAGCCTTTAAAATATCCAAGTGATAATGGGAGTTTATCGGATTATGTCAAGCTTTTTATTTGTTACTTTTTCTCAATCTTCGCTCTTGTTATTGACATGTGCTATAATATATTTACGTATGAATCGTAGTGGTACAACCGCAACCGAATCCCAAAACGAGATTTGTTAAGATTTTAAATAGCGCGTTTTCTAATAGAATTCCACCTTGTGTGTTTTAAACATCTAAAGCTCGAGTACCAGGTACTAACATTTTAACCAGCCAAGTTATGAATGGTCGGGCCTAGCCGTTTCCATGACACAAAGTTTATGATGCGACACAAGAAAGAGACAGTATCCGAATTGCGTTTTGCATAGTTTATGCTCACTCACTGCAGCAAATATTTTAGTTGTTCATATTATTTTATGCCCCACCTTTTTTTTGAAGTGTGTAAACTGATTACAAATTGTTCACATCTATAAACGTGCATAGAGCTACCACATAAACCCCGAGTAACTGAACATAAATAAAGTAACAAGTTGAATAGTCGACTGATGAAGCGAAAAGTGTACCGCTTTTAAGGGGTCATTTAAGCCCTAAATCGTATTTATTTGATCAAATATTGCCCTAAATCGTTCCTTTTGTCATTTTAGGTACTTTTGAGGAGAAATCTGGAAAAGGAGGCATTTTGGACGTTTTTGGAGCATAAAAGTGAAGAAAATGACAAAGTCTCAAAAATCGGCTGAAAGTTACCTTTGACGGCGTCACATTTTACTCTGGACGGCGTCATGCCTTGGCAAGAAAAAGTGGACGTGAAATTTACTCATGATAAGCCAGTGAAAATAGCATGTGAATTCTGACGGCGTCACGCTTTAATCTGATCAAGGTCGTCACGTTATAATTTAAAGAGGGACGGCGTCACGTTCATAGTCTGAGGGCGTCAAGCCTTGATAAGCCAGAACGGATTTTTGAGAGCTAAAGAGGGACGGCGTCAAGAAGGTCATCCGAGAACCCTAAAAGCGGCGAGGTGACGGCGTCACACTCCATAACGTGACGCCGTCAGATCTAAAAATCTATATATAGTTTTGCAATTCTTTGTCATTAGTGTGGAACTTATTGGAGAACTTAGTGTGTGGAATTTTGGGAGAAAACCCTAAGACGATTTTAGCTTCTTTTTCAAGGCTTTTTGCCTTGAGATCTTCCATGTTACATTGAAGATAAGTTATCAATTAATCATTCAATATGTCTATGTGTTGTTTGATTTTATCTTATTCTTGTCTTTTGATTAACATGTTAGGCTAAATTTATCTTGTGTTTGCTTAGATCTAATGAAACCTAGCTATTGATTATTGGTTATTAGTGTGTTATTAGTTGTATTGGATGATTGTTTATCTATGTTAGGCTTAAGAAAACTGGCTAACTTCCTATTCAGTAACTTGCTTGAACGTCTTAAGAAACATGAACCAAATGCGTACTAAAGGTTTTTATGGTTGTATTTAATGCACAAGCGAATTCTAGTGATCCCATGTTAGGAGCTTCCTAGCCGGCTCGACATAGGAGTGAAGTAGGAGCTTGTAGAGTTGGGGAAGTAAGTACGCCACCCCACGAATGGTAGTAAGGAATACACCCGTCATCCACGCGACTAATACACACTAATCAACCGGTAAAAGACAGTTAGGGAGTAAGGAAATCTAAGTAAACACATTTCTCTACACATAAGTTTCTCACCACATTTTCATTTTTGTTATTTTATTTTATTTGCATCCGTAGTAATTTTGGGTTAGTTGACTAGCAACTAATTCCGCCCACTCTTTCAAACCCGAGATTTTACTTGCTTTCATAAAAATTATAAAAACATAAAAAGAATCTTCCTCAACCCTTAGACCTAATTAGAGTAGTCTTTCACACCTAACGAACACTATTCCCTGTGGAGAACGATCAATCCCCCGTACTTACCACTACACTATACTACATCGGTCAGGTACACTGCCTGGTGGGGTTGTAAGCCTCTTGAGATCCCTCGAGAGGTAAAACCTGTTGTAAGGTTACAAAACCACGCATCAAGTTTTTGGCGCCGTTGCCGGGGAATAGTTATTGTTTAGGTTGAATTTTTTACTTTATAGGTCTACTCACTAGATCCCTTTCTAGTGAGATTTTTATTTTATTTTTCTAGGATTTCTTGTAGTCTATCTTTTTCTTTGTGCCCTTTGTTTGTAAAACCATTTTCATTTGTCACTATGGCGGATGAAATTCCATTTAGATCATTGACAATAGATGAACAATTATACTTCACCAAGAGATTTGTTTCCTATAATTCCTATGAATTGTTTCGTGATCTTTGTGATATCCAAATGAAGTTGGGGGTAAGGTTAGATGGGTTTAATGAATTCTATGCATGTGATACTTCTCTTAGACAATCATTATCTGGATCAATTCCTTTTAGTAAGACCCTTTGGATGAATTTTGAGGAAAGCTTCCTAACCATGACCCATAAGTGGAACGAATTGATGGATTCGTATGAGCAAAAAGACCTAGTTTCTAAGGACATGGACTTAGAGTCAAACCAAGATTCTGAGATGGTTAAAGTTGAGCCACCTAACTGCATGTCATGGTTAGGCACCACCATAGTACAAGATGAACACTTAGGTGATCTTGATAAGATGGACGATAGAGTAGAAAATCTAAGACCACCAAGTACCCCACAAGTCCTACCATCATTTGAGGCACCCACACCGCCCGTGACTTACCCGGAAGAAGTAGAAGGGACTATAGGAACCCCAATTGAAGTAGAACCTTTGGAAGAAACAAAACTAGAAGAAATAGGTTTGAATACTTGTAGTCATAACCTTTCTTTTAGTTCTATGGAAGTTCCTAGTTTTGATGAACCGGAGCCTCAACCAAAACCGTTACCTAATCTTCCATCTTTAGATGTGAATTTAGGAATTAAAAAAGTTCCCGATCCACCCATCAAACCATGTAGTCCGGGTAATGTTAAGATTAAGGTAGTAGACTCTAGGCCATGTGGAGTGGAAGCTAATATAGGAGTGAACCATGACCTTACATACTTACATCACCCATTCATGATTGATCACAAGAAACATTATGGGTTTAAACCGGGTTTATTAGGTCAAGATGGATTCCCAACTAGGAATCTCTCGAAGTTGATAGAAGATGATCCCTTTTTAGGAGAAAACTTTAATTCACCCATTGACCTAAGTGAACTAGGTAAGGTTATGATGAAAGGAGCACACCCCTTTGAGTATATAATTCATCCACCACTCTTTCCTCACGCGGCATACTTCCACCGAGATGGTGTGTATCGCTACTATCACCCGCACTTAATCCTAAGTGTAGGGAAAACCTCCCCTATTTCCGTTAAATAAGGGTAGAGTCAGGCTCGTGACTCGAACAAAAACAAGCGCTTCTTGGGAGGCAACCCAAGCTTTATTTGTTTGTGTGTTTATTTATTTGTTTGTTTGATTTTATTTGTTTCCGTATGTGTGTTTAATTTTTATTATTATTGATTCATGTTCAAAAGTAAATTGTGAAAATGCTTTATCTTGTTTTTAACTTCGTCTTAACTACATATAAAGGTATTTTGCAAAAGATAAGTGTAAGGGAAATCCAAATCGGTTTATTAGAACAAATGAACATGAATCATAACAATAATAAATTAGCATACATATTAGTATTTGTTTGAGTCAAATGCTTGTATCGAGTCATAATGATGTTTTGCAGGAATTCCAGGAAGTAAGGCGTAGGTTTTTCCAAAAATTTTCCGGAAACGTAACATGAGAATTCTGTCAGATTGTTTCTGACGGCGTCAGGAGTTACAACCTGACGGCGTCAGGTTTAATTTTCTGAAAATTTTTGAAAGTTTTGTTTTCATAAAAAGTTTTTATTAAATCTATAACTTATAATCTCCAGGAATCTGCAAAGTTATCATTCCACAAGCATTATATCCTTATATATAGATTTATCCCGCCGATGTTATGCAGGTTTTCGTGTTTGTTTTTCTCAGGTTTAACAGGTTATTTTGGACAAGGAAATGTTTTGAATCAAGCTTGTGGCGATGCATTAGTCATGGAGCTTCAACATTACCTTGGAGGAAGATTTAACCGTGTAATTTCATTATCCACCGAGCGAATCAGGGGAGTATTTGATTTCATTCTTTTACTTATGCTTTTACATCTTGTTATTTGAACATTGGGGACAATGTTCATCTTAAGTGTAAGGGGGGGTAAAAGTACGATTTTTGAGAATACAATTACGCTTGATTTTTGTTTGTTTAATAGTAGATGTGTAATAAAACTGAGATAAATACCTGTTAGGGCAATTTTAGTGCCAAATTTAAAATTTTTTACAACATATAGGAGTGAAACTTTGATCTTAATGAGCGTCTCACGGATAGGAGTTATATGACTAGCACAAAAAAACCGTACCACTAAAAAATTTTCCACCCCAAATATGTGAGGTTCGCCCCTAGAATTGGTAGGAAAAGCATTTATGCTATGATGTGTGTACCGGTAGCACTTAGATTCTAGAACTTGCGTTAGGACCATTCCGAGGCCACAAGTGAGACTACATTCGTGTAGTTAGATTTACTACATGATAAGAGGCATTAGGATTAACCCATTGTTTTACACCTATGTTTTTGTTATAAATTACATTGGCTACATTGGTCAAGTAATTCTCCCACACCCTTTGCGTTGTACTCATTTTTAGTACACGATACCCCTAGTACACCCCTCAGAGCCTATCTTTTCGTTTCGACCTTTAAGCATTTTACTTAAAGGAAGAATTTGTTACACCCCACTAAAATGTACACCCAAATCGCCTTAGCCTACCTTGTATGCACTCATTTTTAGTGCATTATTGTTACAACATTTGTTTAAACCCAAGTTAATTATCTAGTTGATTACATGGTTGCTAAGTCGAGTCATATCCTTGTACATATTGTTTTGGGATGATTGGGACTCATGGGTAAAGTACTAGTATAATGGAGTAATGGGGAAGAACATCATTTATTACCCCCATATGTGCTAAATGTTTTAAAAGTACTCCAAGTTTTTCAATTATCTTAATTCGAGTCATTAGATTAGTATTTGTAAAGTTATGTAAAAGTTCAAGTGTAAGGGGGATGCAATGCCCCTATGATGTATTATTTTGGATGGTAGGGCAAAAGTGTATGCAAAAAAAAAAAAAAAAAAAAAAAAATCGAAAAATCAAGAAAAATACAAAAAAAAATGAGAAAAAGAAAAATAGAAAAAACATACGGACTACCATCCCGTTTCATTTTATGTTTGTTTTATGTTTTTGTTATTTTGTTATTTCGTTTCTAGCTTAAGATCGAGTCTAGTCTTGGCTTAGCAACGTTGTATAGTACATGTAATTGATCAAGATTTTTAACTCGCCACCAGTAAAATATCCTTTATCCAACCAAACCGTGTTTTCCTTTTCCCTACACCTAACGTTATAACCCATTTAAAAGCCCTCTTTGATAGTTTATCTTTGGTGCTTACGCCTAGTGGAGGAGGTTTTCGATCCTTTCCCAAGCCTATGGTAATCTATTTGCTATGACAGGTAGTGAGAGATATTATCCGTTTTCATTTATGAGATTTATTTTGATGACACTTGAGAGATGTGAGTATCTAAACACTACTTGTGAGGTGCTAGTATGTAATCTCCGTGCTTATTATGATTGAAGTGGAACGATTATTTGTTGTAATTACTTTTATGTTTGCATTAAATGACCCCTAACTTGTATTTTGATTAGAATAAAAGCGCATTTGCTTGAGGACAAGCAAATCTCAAGTGTAAGGGTATTTGATGAAGCGAAAAGTGTACCGCTTTTAAGGGGTCATTTAAGCCCTAAATCGTATTTATTTGATCAAATATTGCCCTAAATCGTTCCTTTTGTCATTTTAGGTACTTTTGAGGAGAAATCTGGAAAAGGAGGCATTTTGGACGTTTTTGGAGCATAAAAGTGAAGAAAACGACAAAGTCTCAAAAATCGGCTGAAAGTTACCTTTGACGGCGTCACATTTTACTCTGGACGGCGTCATGCCTTGGCAAGAAAAAGTGGACGTGAAATTTACTCATGATAAGCCAGTGAAAATAGCATGTGAATTCTGACGGCGTCACGCTTTAATCTGATCAAGGTCGTCACGTTATAATTTAAAGAGGGACGGCGTCACGTTCATAGTCTGAGGGCGTCAAGCCTTGATAAGCCAGAACGGATTTTTGAGAGCTAAAGAGGGACGGCGTCAAGAAGGTCATCCGAGAACCCTAAAAGCGGCGAGGTGACGGCGTCACACTCCATAACGTGACGCCGTCAGATCTAAAAATCTATATATAGTTTTGCAATTCTTTGTCATTAGTGTGGAACTTATTGGAGAACTTAGTGTGTGGAATTTTGGGAGAAAACCCTAAGACGATTTTAGCTTCTTTTTCAAGGCTTTTTGCCTTGAGATCTTCCATGTTACATTGAAGATAAGTTATCAATTAATCATTCAATATGTCTATGTGTTGTTTGATTTTATCTTATTCTTGTCTTTTGATTAACATGTTAGGCTAAATTTATCTTGTGTTTGCTTAGATCTAATGAAACCTAGCTATTGATTATTGGTTATTAGTGTGTTATTAGTTGTATTGGATGATTGTTTATCTATGTTAGGCTTAAGAAAACTGGCTAACTTCCTATTCGGTAACTTGCTTGAACGTCTTAAGAAACATGAACCAAATGCGTACTAAAGGTTTTTATGGTTGTATTTAATGCACAAGCGAATTCTAGTGATCCCATGTTAGGAGCTTCCTAGCCGGCTCGACATAGGAGTGAAGTAGGAGCTTGTAGAGTTGGGGAAGTAAGTACGCCACCCCACGAATGGTAGTAAGGAATACACCCGTCATCCACGCGACTAATACACACTAATCAACCGGTAAAAGATAGTTAGGGAGTAAGGAAATCTAAGTAAACACATTTCTCTACACATAAGTTTCTCACCACATTTTCATTTTTGTTATTTTATTTTATTTGCATCCGTAGTAATTTTGGGTTAGTTGACTAGCAACTAATTCCGCCCACTCTTTCAAACCCGAGATTTTACTTGCTTTCATAAAAATTATAAAAACATAAAAAGAATCTTCCTCAACCCTTAGACCTAATTAGAGTAGTCTTTCACACCTAACGAACACTATTCCCTGTGGAGAACGATCAATCCCCCGTACTTACCACTACACTATACTACATCGGTCAGGTACACTGCCTGGTGGGGTTGTAAGCCTCTTGAGATCCCTCGAGAGGTAAAACCTGTTGTAAGGTTACAAAACCACGCATCATCGACCCTATCTATAAGTAACGTGATTCGGATATAATCCTGATGGCATGTGTGTTTTATATGTGGTTATGGTACATACGTGGGAGCCGCTATAATTTCGTGGAATCTGGGCATACTTCATTGTCTGATAAAGATTGTGATAGATTAAAATGCTCCAGTTTGGTGGGCATTGTTTGTTTGAACGTGTAAATGATGTGCAAATTGACTTGTATCAGTAATTCTTGTTATCAAGACGGCTTTGTGTTTGGTGTTTTGCCTTGTGCGTTGAGCTGTGTGATCTTGGTAAAGGTTTGCCTCCGATGCGAGTGGTTTGCTTTCCGGTTATGCTTATGTTTTAAGCCTTATATCTAATCCCACTAGCAGTTTGAGATACTCTGTTGTATGCTTAGTTTGAACAAACCAACTGCTAACATTATTATAAGATTGCGCATTCAGTGACTTAAAGAAAGAAAAAAAAAACAGCTCGAATACGCAACATAACTATTACCACCAGTAAAAGCTTAATCATTTTTATAACAGATAATACAGTGTTCTCAATCTATGGGTTTTATTCTTTCAGCCGAGAAACTAACTGGCTTAGACGCAAACTGATGCAACAAAAATGGATAAATTGGTTGTCTCTATACCCAAATGAGCAAAACAATTCAATAGCAAAAACTCAGATTCACACCAAAGCTAAACTAAAGTCAATAAGCTAAATCAAGACCAGGTTGTGTACCAGATGAGTCCAACCAACAAGAAAAACCCCAGTCGGATTATACCCGGCTCGCAAACCAATCGATCAAACAAACACCCTTTAATGATTTGACACTAAACCGAGACCCACCTGATTTAACACTAAAATGGTGAGACACAGAACCGAATAACACACAACAAGGACGATCAAAGAGTGACTCACTCACTGAGTTGACTCAGTGAGTCGACTCGGCTTAATTAACAAACAACCACCACTTATATTTATCCAGTGTACCACACGAAACAAGTTTTTCAAACACATTAAATCCACCATTTTCTTTACAGATTACCACACGAAATTCAGTTTAAAATGTTTTGAATTCCATTATTAATCCACGAATTCTTTTATACAACTTGAACAAATCAAAACTACAAGTTTTATTAACAGCTAATATCGAAATTTACAAACTAGAGGAAGATTAAGAAAACCCCTTACAAATTACGGATGTCGATTGAAGAGATGATTACAACAAGAGACTCTTGGATATGAATTGATCCGAAACCAAGCAGGAACCCACCACCAAATCTTCGAACCAAAGTTCTGAGATAAAGTTTTTGTGATGTTTTGAGTGTGTGTGAAGAGTGGGGGTGTCCCTGTGGCTCGAATCAATTAAAAAGATTGAAAAGAAAATGGGTTTGACTCATCTTTCCTTATTACCAGTCGATCTATAGCCGAAAAGGGATACCGTCGCCCTCATCTCCGTCATCCTTTTGGTGGGATTTGTTGACTTAGAGAGTTAGACAAATGGATTAGACCTGTGGATAGTAGGGACCTCTCTTGGAGTCTTGTTGTCATCGATCCAGATATGATTTGTGAAGGAGATGATGATATCGATATTCAGAGGAGAAGAGAGAGAGTGTGTCATGTGGGAGACATGACAAAGGAACGTTATATATATATATATATATATATATATATATATATATATATATATATATATATATATATAGGGAGACTTTCTTGCGAGAACCATCTTATCTGCGAGAACTGACAGAACCACCAAAAACATACATGCACGTCTTTTAAAATAAAATAAAAATACATGCAAATCATCAATAATCGTAAGTATCCACCTATGTTCTTCAATATCATCATGAACTCATCCTCTTTTTTCACAAAAACCTTACACACGGCCGCAATATTGTCATTGCACGCCTTATAAGAACATACATGCACACCTTCAAAGAAAAATTTTGTATTTCCAATTTCTTATCAAATTCTTTAGAACAACTATGTTTTTTTTAAAACATATATGTTGTTTTTAGAACATATATGCAAAAATACAATTATTGAAGGCGAGCATGTATGTTTTTGGTGGTTCTGTCAGTTCTCGCAGATAAGATGGTTCTCGCAAGAAAGTCTCACTATATATATATATATATATATATATATATATATATATATATATATATATATATATTGTTATACGATTTATTAAAATGAGTGGGGTGGGGTTCGGTGGTATATAAAGATAAAGGAATGGGTTTTACATCATTTTTGTCTCTTTTGTGGGTATTATGTGTACCCTGTGTTCCGTTGAGCTAAATTTTAAACGTGATCCATTGGTTTGGTAAAAATACGGGAAATATATTTCTAGAAATGTTTTTATAAAAATGATTTGAAAATAGGGTCATAGACTTCGAAAATTAATTCTAAAATTTAAGCCATTACTTTTGTGATGTCGATACGCGTATTACGTCGCGTTTTTCAGAAAAGCGAGATGAATTCTCGATTTTGCAAATAAATTGTCAGTAAATGTCAGGAAGTGATAACTTCACTTTTCTTGATAAAATTAAATAGTTTGGAGGGTTTCTGTATGCTATGGTGTGCGGAATAACCTTCCGAAATAATCATGTATGTTCAAAATGCTCAGATGAATTGCCAAATAATAATAAATTAATTTTTTTTATCATTAAAATAATGTTTGGAAAAATTACAGGTGGTTACAGTCTACCCTCCTTACGTGAAATCCGTCCCGGATTTGAGTTTATGTTATCCGATAATTTGGTGTCTGGAAGGAGGTGTTGGTACTCACAACCGATTTGAGTCTCACCAGGCTGTTCAGAGGATTCTTTTTGTTTGTGGGAGGGTACCCAGGTTGTCTACCATTGGTTTTCTCATTTTTGTGGGTTGATGAGATACATGTCCTGATGATGACTGGTTGTCAAGGTTTGATCCGGGGTGGTGTGTTTTTCCTCCTCATAGGGTTCGATAGAAATCTTGTTTGAAAACTTTATTTGAGTAGGTTTTTATACGAATTTGACCAAAATAATTTTCGAGCTAATACACATCCCTTTGTTAGAGATTAACAGATATGTAGGGTGACACGGTCTCAAAAAATTCAGAATTTCGTAAACGGTTCTTAGTCATGGTGTAGATGGGATAATTTCCACAAAAGTTGGCGTTTGACATTCCTTATCAAAAGTTTGATAAAGTTTGAGCAGAAAACTTTCACGCACCAAATGAGTGTTTTTGAAGGATATCACTACAGATTTCATAAACATAAGTATTCAATTTACTTTAGCGGTACCAAGAGGTAGTAATATAAATGTTTTCTAGGTGGGTGGATAGTTCACCGGGTGATTGCCAAATAGTTTACAAAACGGGTTGTACAATAGTTTATAGAGTAATAGGAAGACAGTTTATTATTTGTAATTAGTAGCAAAGTTGTAGTTTAGTCCTGTGATATAGTAGCAAGACACCAAACCAGTTTATAAAAATAACTTGTGAAATGATTTGTAAAACATTTTATAGAACGAGAACCATTCGTTGTTTACAAAATAGTTGTAGAGTCAGGATTTTTGATAAAGTAGTACTAAAACATTTGTAGGGTGACCGCAATATGGTCTGTAGGATAGTCGAAAATAGTCTATACGGTATTAGCGACACGGTTTATTATTTTATGAGGGGGTAGCAAAAATAATTGATATTCCCGAGTGACGAGAGGGGGATTAGGTGATTGTCCCAAGGAACGCAGTTCAGGTTATTCCTTAGGGTCTTAAGGTTTTTGTCGGGCATAAAATCTCTACCGAAATAGGAGGTTTATCAAGTTCAGGGTACGACCCCGAAGGAGGGTGTTTATTGCTACTAGCAATCAGTTGGCTGTCTTAGGAAGGTACTTAGTACTCAACGCGGAAAGTGCAACATCGGTTGAGTGTAGGGTTTGAGGTGCAGGTGACTGTAACAAAGCCACAACAAAAACAAAGCTGGATAATAAATCCAAATCCCGAATGAGGTCCAAAATCGAAAAATCCAGCGATCCATAGTTCAAAATCAGTTCCAAACGTAGCCGAATTCAAATTCAAATGTAGCTAGAATCAATTCCGAACGCTCCAATAAGCTCAACTGGCTTATTACAATCTCGAGGAGTTACAAATAAGTAATTCAGGTTCAAACGGTGCCAATCGGATCTAACCTGACCCGATGCAAATTACGGTCAGACGGCGACAAACAGGAGTTCCATATAAGTGAAGAAATATAGTGGTGCCAGGCGTATTATGGTTTATGAAGTGTTGTGATGCCAGTGTGTTGTGTGTAGATGTGAATGTTCATGTTAGGCAATGATTTTGTACCCACACAGAAATTTGAGACTTTCAAAAATCAAGTAGTAAATCAATCTGGACATAGTTCTAGTATAACTACTCTGAGTATTGCAAAATTTACCACTGAGTCGGACATAGGTAATTAGTCTATGTCCCACTGTCCCTGGTCGAATATAGGTGATTAGTCTATATTCCACCGAGGTTCAATAAATTTTGGAATACTCAGCTCAGTTACACCAATAATATGTTCCTTTCTTTTAAAAGCTGCTTAATTAATTAAGGCGGATGTCCACACTCGAGGACGATTGATGAGATTGCGTAGAGAAAAGGCGTAATACCACAACGAGTATAACGCGTGTGTATAAGTATGTCGAAGATACTTATAATAGGTAGCAAAAATAGATGGATATACTTATCCGATAACAGCGTGCACATCTCATCAATTATATTAGCAATAAAAATCATAAATGAGGCATCAGCTTGGCAGGCAGGCATGTGGCGGTCATAGGGTTAGGTTTTCGTAAAAGTGATTATAGTCTAGGTTTTACAAATACCCAGTTCTCTATAACCTGGCTCTGATACCAATCTGTAACACCCCCAAAATTTGGTTTAGCGGAAGCATACATATTTGGGTGCTACTGAATTGGTATCACAACACAAAGTATAAAGAATGGTTTTACCTCAACCATTTAAAATAGATTTCATATTCAAAAGTGATTTGTTTACAACATTTCAAAAAATGGTGCAGAAATATAAGCCCATAAAAGATTTCAAGTGGTCCCAAATACATCAGAGTCTTCTATTACCATGCCATGCCATGCCAAAAGCCTTCACAACTAGATTATCGCCTTAAACCTGAAAATACATGCTAAAAAGTGTCAACACGAGGTTGGTAAGTTCATAGATTTGTAATAAAGCAGTAAAAATACTGTGACTTCCATAAGAGTTTTGTGACCATTGTGTCGCTCACAATGTCCTGAAAATAGTGTTTACCTTCAAGTAAAGTTTGTGATGTGGACCAAGTGTAGGGTATGCAACCCAAAATAAAATAGTTTATTACGCTAGCTCTAAGTTCATGTAACCGAAGCTATAACAGTGTGCATGCTCTAGAAGCATGTTAAATATCAGTGGCCCGGCAAGTGTGTATCCCAGACACTTGTAGTTTCGACATGGTATACGTTCGTTTGCCTATCCGGTCAACCCGAACGGGGACGTTACTCCCAATAGATCTATTTATAACATTCGAGCTTCCCAGCAGGAATTGACGGTTCATGAGTTGGGCAAATTTGGGACATAATAGTGCTTAGGCTAATCCGCGTAATAGTTTGATAACAACAGTGTTGGTCCATAAAATAGTTTTGCATGTTTCTCACCCCGATTGTAAAAACAAGTGTAAATAGAGTGGGGCTATATAATAGTCAATCACATATCGCTTTCAAATAACCAATTCAAATAATTCAGCTCAACAGTCAGATATTGAGTAAACAGTTCTCATATTCCAAATAAACAGTCATTGAGTTTAGTTAAAACGAGCATGTATTCTCCTCCAGAAACAGTTTAAAAATCAGTAAAAGTAGGGGCCATGAACTCACCTTAGCTTGCAGCAACGCAAAAATATCACAGTGGTCACAACTGTTGGGAATTAAATATTCAAGAAGGTTAATATCGGGTTCTAATCAAAGAAATACTCTAAGTGTGATTCTGCTGCTAGTGCATTTGGTTCCTGCTGTTAATGTTGTTCCTGCTGCTAGAACATTTGATCATGCTGTTAGCGATAAATGATTCTGCTGCTAGGCTTAGCATTCTGCTGTTGTTGATCCTGCTGCTAGTGTACTTGATCCTGCTGCTAGCGATGACTCATTGCTGCTGCTAATGAACATTCTGCTGCTAAGTGGATAAGAATGAAAAGATATTATTTGTATTTTGGTCAACAATATACGGTAGATAATATCTTACCCCATGTGCTTTGTTAACAAGTTGTGTACACAGATACCACACGAAATTCAGTTTAAAATGTTTTGAATTCCATTATTAATCCACGAATTCTTTTATACAACTTGAACAAATCAAAACTACAAGTTTTATTAACAGCTAATATCGAAATTTACAAACTAGAGGAAGATTAAGAAAACCCCTTACAAATTACGGATGTCGATTGAAGAGATGATTACAACAAGAGACTCTTGGATATGAATTGATCCGAAACCAAGCAGGAACCCACCACCAAATCTTCGAACCAAAGTCCTGAGATAAAGTTTTTGTGATGTTTTGAGTGTGTGTGAAGAGTGGGGGTGTCCCTGTGGCTCGAATCAATTAAAAAGAT
This sequence comes from Artemisia tridentata subsp. tridentata, assembly GCA_021014915.2. NCBI lineage: Eukaryota > Viridiplantae > Streptophyta > Magnoliopsida > Asterales > Asteraceae > Artemisia > Artemisia tridentata. Next base: position 361,478,114 of record CP139502.1, read on the forward strand.
TGAAAAGAAAATGGGTTTGACTCATCTTTCCTTATTACCAGTCGATCTATAGCCGAAAAGGGATACCGTCGCCCTCATCTCCGTCATCCTTTTGGTGGGATTTGTTGACTTAGAGAGTTAGACAAATGGATCAGACCTGTGGATAGTAGGGACCTCTCTTGGAGTCTTGTTGTCATCGATCCAGATCTGATTTGTGAAGGAGATGATGATATCGATATTCAGAGGAGAAGAGAGAGAGTGTGTCATGTGGGAGACATGACAAAGGAACGTTATCTATATATATATATATATATATATATATATATATATATATATATATATATATATATATATATATATATATATATATATATATATATATTTTTTTTTTTTTTTGTTATACGATTTATTAAAATGAGTGGGGTGGGGTTCGGTGGTATATAAAGATAAAGGAATGGATTTTACATCATTTTTGTCTCTTTTGTGGGTATTATGTGTACCCTGTGTTCCGTTGAGCTAAATTTTAAACGTGATCCATTGGTTTGGTAAAAATACGGGAAATATATTTCTAGAAATGTTTTTATAAAAATGATTTGAAAATAGGGTCATTGACTTCGAAAATTAATTCTAAAATTTAAGCCATTACTTTTGTGATGTCGATACACGTATTACGTCGCGTTTTTCAGAAAAGCGAGATGAATTCTCGGTTTTGCAAATAAATTGTCAGTAAATGTCAGAAAGTGATAACTTCACTTTTCTTGATAAAATTAAGTAGTTTGGAGGGTTTCTGTATGCTATGGTGTGCGAAATAACCTTCCAAAATAATCATGTATGTTCAAAAGGCTCAGATGAATTGCCAAATAATAATAAATTAATTTTTTTTATTATTAAAATAATGTTTGGAAAAATTACGGGTGGTTACATAGGGTTTAAGAAAAGGTAAGAGTTTGGTTTGTTTTTTGTTATGTTCGAACTAGGCAAAGGAAATTGGAAATGTTTGGTTCGAATTATGCTTGGTAGGGTTGTACACTAAGCTTGGTTATGTGGTACTCTAGGGTTAAGGTTATAGTTAGGGTTCTAAGATTTGTGTGTTAATTAGAAATGATTTTCCTAAGTTTTCTAAATATACATATGTATATCGAGTTCTAGATAATTAAAAGAAATTATTTGGTGCTTTGGAGAGTTGTACCTTAGGCTTAGAAGTGTTGTACTAAGGTTTAGAAAATAAGAAAAATATAATTTTAATATTTCCTTAATTTATATAATTTTTATATAATTTTTATTAAGGTTTTAAAGTAATTAAATGTGTTTTTAAGTTTTTGTGCATTAGAGGGTTGTACTATAGGTTTAAGGGTTTGTATAATTAGTTTATAAATTTATTTAATAATTAATGTATGAATTTATTACAGAATATGCTTTTAAAATAGTTATTATTAAAGTTTGTATAATGTTTTTACTAATAATTGATTTTTATGCATTAAGGACTTGTACTTTAGTTTAAAGGACTTGTACATATATATTTTATAAAAATATTATTTAGGGTTTATGATTTTTATTACATAAAATAATAGTTTTGTGAAATTAGGGTTTTATCGGGAGTTATAGTGGAATTAGGGTTTTTATGCTTTAGTGACTTGTACATTACTCAAATAAATTATATTTTAGGGTTTTTAGGGTTTTGTTATTTTTATATGTTGTTATGGTAGCTTAGGGTTTCATAAAAACTCTTATTAAATAAGAAACGTTTAGTTTTTAAAAGTACGTTAACGAATTAACGTAAAGTGATAAATGGGACATCATAAAGTTTTTAGGTCAAAGATGTTTATATAGCTAAACATTAAATAATTTAAGGTTGGGTTGCGCGCGAGCACGTTTATCGGGGATGTGATCTACGTCACATAAGATAACATTTATAATCAGATAACAAATAATAAAAAAAAAATTACACGTAGAAAAGGATAAGTATTCTGAGAGATAGTTTATTATAACGTGGGATTTTTCACAGTGGTTACAGTCACCCCCCATTGAGGGAATCTCGTCCCGAGATTCAGTCTATGTTGGTCGAGATGTGAGGGAAAAGGTTTGGGTATCTTGTCCGTATTTGATTTTCTTATCTTAGAGGTGATGGGTAGTAATTGTAGACATCTATTGTGGTTGGTCAAATGGAATTAGTATGAACAATTTGTTTTGTCTCAAAATTTTGTTTTTGAATGAAAATTGTTATTAGAAAGTCTGAAAAGATAACTGTTCTATTTATGACATGATTCTTCCTAAATTATACATAGTTGATCAGGCTATGTATAATTGAGGACCAAATGATGTAATGTTTGGCTCAGTTACTGGGGTATTTATGTTTCTCCAAAAAGTTTTAGATGGTGTTCAACGTTTTGTTTTTGTAAAATGACAACCTAATAATTTCTCACAAAAATAAGAAAATTATTGTTCATATTACGGTGATAAGTCAGGAATGTCTAGAGTACTAATGGGATATCCTTAAAACAAATCTTAGGGTTCGAGTGGAATTCTTACGGGATGGTCAAAACTAATATTAACCAAATTTCTAGTGAGATGACAGTGTAGTGACTACGAACAGGTCAAATGGAATAGAAACATAGATTGTGATTATTACGGAAATATTACAAGGTAAAGATTTCATACGATAGAAGGATAGTTGATACACTTAGGTTACGTCCATCGTAACTAATGTAGAGTACAATAGGAAATATGCTTAGGAAGTTTTATGCTACGATTTATTTAGCTATATCAGGAATTTCTTTTTTGTTTAAATAGGGATGTCATTCCTTGACATGGTCAGGATCTTAACGAGTTCTCATTCTTCGGCACTAATCTTGGTTTGGTTGTGCGTTCCCATCTCCTAACACATAAACTCTTCCACGGGCATCGTTGTTCTGGTCAGCTTTCGGTTTCGGGCACCGGCTCTTGTAATACCCTTTCTCACCACATCCGTAGCAAGTTATGGCTACTGGCTGTGGATTTGCTCCTGTTGCTTTACAGTCTTTGGTCTGATGTCCAACTTTCAGACACTTTGCACACCTAATGGTGCACGGACCGTAGTGGTGCAACGAGCATCGATTGCAAAATGGTTTTGTTCCGATATAACCATTCTTCTCAGCAGGTGTGACGGTATAGGCTCAGGCAGTCTCTTGCCGACAATTCTGTTGGTGGTGGTGATTGTTACGGTCGTGCTGGTAGTTGTTGTGGTGATGGGTGATCCTTCTATCATCAAACTTTCGCTTGTGATCATCATTTCCTTGAATGGAACTTCGCTTGATCTCACGATCCATTAGCTGTTGAGCTATGGTAATCGCCTCTTCCAATGATTGCAGCTTGGATGCAATAACATTTCCCTCGATACTTCGAGGTAATCCTTCCGTATATTTCTCCAACATCTTTTCCAGATCAGGCACAATAGTTGGACATAGGAGAGCAAGCTCCTGAAACCTTCTATTGTATACCTTAAGATCCGTTCCTTTCACCACTAGCTGGTGAAACTCATCTTCCAGTTTCTTTATCTCAGTACGGGGGCAGTATTTCTTCAACATCTTCTTTTTGAGATCTTCCCAGGTTAGTTGGTGAGCTGCTTCAACACCCATAGTTTGGGCAGTCGAAGTCTACCAAGACAGGGCATCTTCCAAGAAAGTTCCTGTAGCAAAGGTAACCTTACAGTCGTCGGTACACCCACATCTCACAAAGACTATTTCTGTACGCTCAAACCAACGAGCCAACTCAGTAGCTCCTTCAGTTCCTTTAAAGAAAGTTGGTTTACAGTTTATGAAGTCTTTGTAGGTGCACTTGCGAGCTGTAACAGTCTCGTTCTCTCCATTGGGTCTGCTAGTACTTCTAGTACGAGCAAATTCTGCTGCTTGACTTTCAAGTGCTGCAGCAACACTGTCTGCAACAAGTTTTCGGATAGCAGCTTGGGACATGGCTGGTTCCGGGGATGTGCGAGGCATATTTCTATTAATAACACAAGAAAATACACGTTTATATTTTTTTCATGTTGGATTATCAAGGTAAAACTCATGATGATCATAAGGTCACAACATGTCCAAATACTATCATACGCGTATGTAAGATGATCATCACTGGCCCACATCAACCGATACCGTACACAGTAAAATACAACAAATCAAAACCACATATAGTCATAAATAACTTGCTAATTTGTTATATATAACAAAATTAGTACAAGCGTCATATTTATGCTACATATCCCATGGCCAAGATATAGTACAAAAGCTGGTAGATATAAATCTGATTTTTAGTGGCTACCAGAAACTTTTCCGAGTCAACTTTTCAGTTTGACGATCATGCTGACGAGGATATATATTTACTCTTAATATTTATCTTGCATGTCTCCCACTATTGTCTCCAAAATAGTGATCGTCGTCTGAGCTGTCATCAGTTCTTTATTTTTCTTCTTCATTTCTTCCATCAACTTCAATTCGTCATAGGTATCTCCTGTCTCAGCTGCTCATGACAGTTCTCTGTCTTCTTACGATTCTCGTCCATCTTCTGCTTCATGGCCTCTAAATCTTCAACTTTATATTTTATACCCTCGATGCATTCTAGGGGCAACTCGTCGAGATGATCTAAAGCAGTCTCGATCTGTTCTTCTTGCCGTTCTAATCACGTCAGCAGGGTGGAAATAGTCGGTTGTCGTTCCTGTGCTGATTGCGAGTTTTCACTCACCTCAAAGACTCGCGGTGGAATAGGGAAGTCGGGAATAGGTAATCGGGGTAAAGCATGATATCGGGCGATAATGGTCCTAGCTTCTTTACTAAGTTTAAACGGAACAGATGAGGGATAGAAACTTATAGATGATAGTGGAGGTGGAGGTAAAGATGTAGGAACTGATGGTATATATGTAGGGAAGTGGACGTGGTAGTGGTGAGGAGTATGTAGGTACAAGCGTGATGTCCAGTACTGTCGTGATATTTTTCAATATCCGAGTCCGACATAAGAGGAATAGAATGGGTAGAGGAAGTTAGGATTCTGTAACCACCCGGTAATTATAAACATTTTACTATGTAACTAATAATTAGAAATAAACATATATAAGTAACGTTTCAGTGGCGTTGTGGCACAGAGGACTTTTGGGTTAAGTTTTTGTGAAAAGTGGTTATAGTCCAATGTTTGAAAACATTTGGTTCTCTATAACCATGAGCTCTGATACCACTCTGTAACACCCCCGTTTTCGATATACGCAGCGGAATATAAGTTTGGGGTGTTACTTCATGGTTCACAGTCATGAGAATAGAAAACGACTCGAAAAGAGACGTTTTAAATAAAATTGTTATCATTCATTTATTAAATCAGAGTACATAATATAGGTCCCAGAGGGAAGTTTGGAAATATGTTATAAAAGATACATTATTCATTGAATGATAACAAAGTGGACACTCTTATTATAAAAAGAAAGTCCACAGCCACTCCGTGCCAAATCGTACTTCCAGTTACCTGAGATAAACATGCTTAAAAAGTCAACACAAAGGTTGAGTGAATCCATAGCGTTTAAAGTTATAATTAATTTGAACACAAGCTAAATAGAAAGTAAATAAGTTATACCAAAGTTTGGTATATTGCACTAAGCCTCATGACAAGCAAAACGTTAACAGGTTTATATAAATTACCCCATAATTAAATGTAGGTAACCTTGCCCCCGAGTAGGAGTCTGCCTGAAACTCTTTATTAAACGTTCTCAAATAAAGTGCATTTGGATTACTTAACCAGCAACACAAATGGGGCGTCAACTGCCAATAGATCTATTCACTATATTCGCGCTCACCCGTAGGTGATTAATGGTGCATGATAAGAGGGACTTTTAAAATAAATAGGCAACAGTTAAACTTATGCAATATAAATCAGGAAAGCATACAGGAAAATACTTGTGTTCGGTTTAGTAGCATGTATCTCCCCACAAGTTTGGAAAACGTATATAAAAAGTGGGACTATGAACTCACCTGATCAGTCTGGATGGAAAACAAAGTTAAACAAAGTTGATAAACGTCTCCGGCTCGCAACCTGGGTTGGTATGTCAAGTTTCAGTAATCGTTTTCAATTATATATAAGTTTTAATGTTCGTTTCGTAACGTTTTGGTTGACGATTAAATGTTAAAATTGAGACAACATGAAGTCTCTTCAAAAGTTATAAGATTTATCTTATTTCTTATTTTTATGTTCTCGTTCCGTTCGTTCGTTAAATAGATACTTTGTTTGTTCGTTAGTGAAGAAAACGTATTTTGTTTATTACTTAAATCTTAATAATAATAATAATAATAATAATAATAATAATAATAATAATAATAATAATAAAAATAATAATAATAATAATAATAATAATAATAATAATAATAATAATAATGATAATAATAATAATAATAATTAACCTAGGCCTCCGAAGAGAGGGATTCACGCAGGCTCGAAGGGGAGTCCTTCGACCCGTTCGGAGGGTACATCATCAACCTTGCTTACTTAGCTTATAGAAAGCCCGAAACAAAGGAGTAGTAGGATTGATGTGCATGCTCCGGCAATACACCTCAAAAAGGGTCACACGGTGCAAACCCAACGGAACCAGCTGAGAGAGATGAACTTTGTAATATCTGATAACACCCAACAAAAAGGTAGAAAAGAGCACACTAAGGCCACCCTCGTAAAAATACTCCAAATACAAGCCAATAGCATCGTCCGGCAACTCATTCATGGTCATTCCCTTCGGAGGTAACCTTGGGTGTAGGTCTGCGGGTATACCGAAGTCCATTGTTACCATATACACTGCCCCCTCGTCCATCCGAGAAGTATATTTCTGAATATCAAACTTGGGTAGAAACCCCCCAACTTCTTGAATATCCTCGTCATAAATCGAAGCGGGCGAATCCGACATAGCCTAACCTAGGGAAAACTGGATATAGCCGGACAACCAAGAGAATACAAAGTAAAGTAAAAAGTGTGGATGGTTCGGAACGTACCTTTTAAGTCGAATGAATTATGTAGAAACTGCTCGGATGACAAACACAAATTTCGCTCGGAAAATATGGCCGGAATGCGTCTCAAATAAAAGTAAAAGATTGCAGTGGTAAAAAAATGACACAAATGGCGCTATTTATAGGTAAAAAGGAAGGGCATGAAACGTTGCACCCAATCAGATGCTGACGTAGCAGTATTTCATCCACGTAATGAGCACACGCGCACGTGTCAAACTCCCACGACTACAATATAAAAAAGGGGGGGGGGGCGACATTCCCAAAAACGAAACCATCATGGCTTTTGGCGTCTTATGCGTGACACCCAACATACTCGCACCCAACGGATCAGGCCCTCCGGAAAAACTAAAACGGAATTCTACAATTTGCATAAAGTATCACACCATCGATAAAACCGATGCTATAATACTGGGGGGGGGGGGACATGGAGCCCTTCGGATGAAAACCAACGAGCACCCGACTCGCCCGGCTAGTGTAACGGCTATCCTTAAAAAGAAGCGGCAATGATTTTTGGCGATTTGTGCATCACATTCACCAGGTCCTGACGGACGAGACCCATCGGAATTGATAAAACGGGATTTCAAAATTTTGAGTATCACAGTATTGATGAAACCAATACTATGATACTGGAGGGGGACTTGTTGGCGTATGTGTCCGGACGGACTAACTCGTCCGACCGTCCGGGCGGAGTTAAGTCGTCCGGTAAAAACCGGAAGGCACCTAATTTGTCCGGCCAAAGCAACTGTGAGCAACAGGACAAATGGCATCACCTTTATGACAGATGACAGCAGCAGACACCGCCACCGCCCCAGGATTTACGGGATTGTGTCTGGGACACAAACCCATAAAATCCGGCGCCGCCATTTCAGGTAACAAGGCTGGGTAGTATAAATACCCAGTTCATTTACTACTCTCAACCCACTTTAGCTACCCGCATTTATTCTCAATTATTGTTTAAGTCTATCGGATTACCCAATATTTACTCTCACACCGGAGCTTGGTCCTGCGGATAACACCCGGGGCGAGCCTAACGCGTGCTTTTGTGTGCAGTTAACCAAAGGACCCTCAGAAGCCGAAGGGATTGATCTATCTGTCTTTCGGAGGAACCTTCATCGAGTTCGAACGAAAGACCTTATTTGTTTGTCATCGAGTTCGACCGAAGGGATTGTAGTGTTTGTCCGAAGGACCCTCAGTAGCACCCCATGACCCGAATGCTTCCGCAATACCAGAATTTGGGGGTGTTACAACAACTAAATTATGCACAAGTTTGGGGCGAAACGAAAAGGACTTATCAAAAACTATCTCCCATAAAAAAACAATAGTGTCAAGTACATTAGGCCAATGTTGGTAATTAAATGTAGCAACAACAACACATTTATATTCATCATTTATATAATAATCATCAGGAGGGCATGTGAATTTAGCTATCAGGTTCACTATTTCGTGCCGATTGTACGAGGTGTTATCGTGCGAACGCAACTCGATGAACTCAAATAAGTACATTTTATTACCGTCATTTATCCTATTTATTTGACTTGTTTTATTATATTATCTGTGAGAATTGATACTTAATCGTTTACTTTTGTAATTCTCAGTTAAAAACAAGCATTTGGTGAAACTTGGCGATTTTGGACTAATTATGGAGCAAAACAAGCAAGAATATAAGAGTCTACTGAAATGTACAAGATCAAGACATTCTGCTCCAGATACGCCGCATCTTGCTTATTACATACGGCGCATCACTATCAAGATTTCACAAGATACGATCCAAGACAGCAAGGACATGCGCCGCATCTGAGAATGGAGTTACGCCGCATCTTCTGGCGGTGTACGAATATTCCTGAATATATTAATCTTGGACCCCACGCGAAGTTAAGTCAATGCGCCGCATCTACTTACTAGATGCGCCGCATCTTACCCTCAGACAGAAACTATAAATACCCCAAGACCAGACGAATTTGAGACATAATATATACGAAGTACGAAGACCACAGAAACCTAAGGCCGAATTCAGACGATTAGGCAGCACAAGACACACCCGAACGAAGATACAAGAGCTGTAAGAAGGTCCTGCATGTATTTAATTCATTAAGTAGTTTTGTTTTATTGTGTTAGTAAACTTTAATTCATCAGGATTGGTGGCTTGTGTAATGTGACGAGAAAGATTGCACTCCCTTAAAACTGCTTTCCCATCAATTAAATTTTATATGTTGATGTCTTTGGTTACTACTTAGTAGTGCATTGATAACCTCTGTGTTTATTAGTGGCCTGCGCATTTGACTACGGAAGAGAATGTGGCTCCCACGGTTGTTACTAAATTGATCACTTAGGAATAACTTTTAGACATAAGTAATCATTAAGGGTTTACTCGCCGAAAAGATTAGGGCCAACGAGAAAGGGTTCATTACATACACTTCATATAAAACTATCAATAAAACAAGTGACAATCTACTTAATCATCAGGACAGGTCTTCTTATTGTCTCGAGTATTTATCCGTATACGTGCATACCTATCGCTGATTCGTGCTCATTAGTTTAGTTTATTATTTAATTGCAACCAAAACGTACCAGTCTCTCAGGCTGAACCCCCTTGCGTTAAGATTAGGTTGTATAGTTAACTTAGAATATTAAAATACTGATTAGAATGACTAGATAATACGTTCCACTCTTAGTGATCGACACTCTACTTACCATTATATTCATACTGACCGGGTACACTGCTCGTTAAGTGTGTGTGTTATTGATAAGTCGGCTAAATATAAATTTAAAACTTGAGTAGGCATTAATACTGCTAAACCGCAACGACACATCACGCGCATCAAGTTTTTGGCGCCGCTGCCGAGGAGTGAATTGTTATTATCTGTTAATTTGATTAGTATTTTAATTAGGTTTTTCTTTTTAATTTTTAATCTAACCGCTAACTCTGTTGTATATTAGGTTAATTTGCATTCATTGTATTATTTTGCATATTTTCTGTTTTTGTGTGTTTAATTTTTGTTTATTTTCGTTTGTTTTTTATTTGTTTTTATTTTTCGTATTTTCTGCATACTGCTATCGTTGTACTGAGCTTATTCAAACGATACGGCGCATCTGATTTCTCAGATACGGCGTATTGCGTTTAATTTTTATAAAATACAACGCGTTTAATTAATTCGATACGACGCATCTTTCCCCAAGATACGGCGTATCTGTTTTTAATAAAAAAAAAATTTCTAAACGATAACACTATACGACGCATCTGTTTTAGCAGATACGGCGTATCTATTATTTTAATTAAAAACAGTTTTCGAATTATTAAACAGATACGACGCATCGATCTTTATCGATACGACGCATCTTTCTGAATCAAAAATCTCGTATTTTGAAACGTAACGAAAATACGGCGCATTAACTTTTGTTAATACGACGCATTTAATTTTAAATAAATATCGATTTTTGATAATTAAAACTGATACGGCGCATTCTACTTTATAAGCGGCGTATCTATTTTCTGAATAAAGTCTGATTAAATTTTAACGATTATAAGATACGGCGTATCCAACTTTTTGGATACGGCGCATCGTCAACAGATATCAGCAACTTTTATTTTTCTTATCTCCGAACGGAAAATACTCTGACCCTTATACTAGGAAATTTTTACTTTGAAATCTACCTGTCTTTAATTTTCAGGAACAATGTTCGATATTTTCCCCAACTGGTTCGGAAGACCCCAAAGAAACCTTACCATGGAAGAGTTTGCACTACAAATCGCTCAAGCAAATGAAAAAGAACATCATGAAGCAAGAAACTTTATTAATGAATTCAAAGGCAGTCATGAGCTGTTACTAAAGGAGCAAAGCAACATGATTAATGGATTGGCAATTGAAGTGCACCAATTGTCAACGGTGCTTAACAAGATTCTTTTGGTAAAGCAAGATTTGAAAATGATTACAACTAGAGGGGGAAAGTCAACCTCTCAAATCGGAGAGACACCCGAGGATGACAGTACAAACAAAATTTCCCCTGAATCTTTATCACCTGAGCAGGAGCAACCAAAAGAAACTAATCCAGAACCTGTAATTAGAGAAGAACCTTCTGTTGAACCTAAACGATCAACACTACCTTTCCCACATAGGGTAAGGAAGGAGAAAGAAGATGCCTATCAAAAGAAGTTCTTGGAAAATCTCAAGCAGCTGCAGCTAAGCATACCATTTATGGAAGCCCTAGTGCAAATGCCAAAATAAGCTAAATATCTAAAGAGCTTACTTACAAACAAGTCCAAACTTGAAGAGGCTTGCACTGTAACAATGGGAGAAAGAAGCTCAGCAGCATTGCTCAACAAACTTCCATCTAAGGAAAAAGATCCAGGGAGCTTCACTATTCCTTGTCAAATTAAAATTTTACATATTGGAAATGCTTTAGCCGACCTAGGAGCTAGTATAAGTCTTATGCCCTCTTCTATGTATGAAAAATTAGGCCTTGGTGAGCCAAAACCTACTAGGATGTGCTTAGAACTAGCTGATAGGTCCATACAATACCCATTAGGAATAGCTGAAGATATATTAATAAAAGTTGATAAATTTGAATTACCTATCGACTTTGTTATCCTCGATATGCCTGAAAATTCTAGAACTCCTATAATATTAGGACGATCATTTTTAGCCACTGCTAGGGCCATAATTGATGTTTTTAATAAAAAGATAACTCTTACCATAGGAAAAGATGAGGTTGAGTTTAACATGGAACAATCTATGAGTAAAAATAATTCTGAAGACGATGAATGCTATAATATCGATGTTTCTGATGACACGATTAATCAATTTACTCAGAAATTGTTAAAAAGTAATTTGCTTGATTCTTTTCTGCTTAAAAATTTAGAAAACACAATTGCTATAGAAGATCAAGTTGATGAACGTACTTTTGATAATTATTTCGCTGCTGACTCTGCTGTATGTAACGCCATACGGCGCATCGAAAATATCGATGCGGCGCATCTATCTGATGACAGCAGCAATATAATTAAAGAACAAGTTTATTCCGCTAGTGCTACTGAAATTGATAATGTTAAACCTGTGCTTAAGGATCTCCCTTCTACTTTGGAATATGCCTATTTAAATGGGAACACTAATTCGCCCGTTATTATTGCATCTGATTTAACGCCAAAAGAAAAAGAATCCCTTTTGCAGGTACTATATAAACGAAGAGGAGCATTAGCGTGGAGTATGTCTGATATTAAGGGAATTAGCCCGTCATTCTGTACACATAAAATCCTCATGGAAGATGAATTCAAACCAACCATTCAACCCTAAAGGCGTTTGAATCCAAAAGTCCAAGACGTGGTGAAAAATGAAATCGTAAAATTACTTGACTCCGGACTTATCTACCCAATTTCCGACAGCTCGTGGGTCAGTCCTATCCACGTCGTACCAAAAAAGGGAGGAATGACGGTAGTACTCAATGACGACAATGAGCTAATCCCTTCAAGAACTGTTACTGGATGGAGAGTTTGCATCGACTATCGCAAACTTAATGATGCTACGCGAAAAGATCACTTCCCTCTTCCATTTATTGATCAAATGTTAGAAAGACTATCAGGACATGCTTATTATTGTTTTTTAGATGGTTTTTCAGGTTTCTTCCAAATAGCCATTGCCCCCGAGGATCAAGAGAAGACGACTTTCACCTGCCCTTATGGAACCTTCGCCTATAGGAGAATGCCGTTCGGACTATGCAACGCCCCTGCTACTTTCCAACGTTGTATGACGGCTATCTTCCATGATATGGTAGAAGACTTTATGGAAGTCTTCATGGATGACTTCTCGGTGTTCGGTAACTCATTTAGTTATTGTCTCTTTAAACTTGATAAAATGCTTGCTAGGTGTGAAGAAACTAACCTTGTTCTTAATTGGGAAAAATGTCATTTTATGGTTAGAGAGGGAATTGTGTTAGGACATAAGATTTCTGGGAAAGGTATAGAAGTCGACAAAGCAAAAATTGATGTAATTGCCAAACTACCTTATCCCACTAATGTAAAAGGTGTTAGAAGTTTTTTAGGGCATGCTGGCTTTTATCGTAGGTTCATAAAGGATTTTTCAAAGATATCTAGGCCTATGACCCAATTATTGCTAAAAGATGCGAAGTTTGATTTTTCTGAAGATTGCAAAAAGGCATTTAATATACTTAAAGAAAAACTAACTTCTGCACCCATTATAATTTCGCCGGATTGGAATCTGCCTTTTGAACTAATGTGTGATGCTAGTGATTATGCTGTTGGAGTTGTACTTGGCCAAAAGATAGATAAGAAATTTAAGCCAATTTATTATGCTAGCAAAACATTGAATAATGCCCAAGAACATTACACCACCACGGAAAAAGAACTTTTAGCAGTAGTTTTTGCATTCGATAAATTTAGGTCATATCTTATATTGTCAAAAACTATGGTTTACACTGACCATTCTGCTTTGAAGTATTTGTTCAATAAACAGGATGCCAAGCCAAGGCTCATTAGGTGGGTTTTATTGCTCCAAGGATTCGATATTGAAATTAAAGATAAAAAGGGTGCCGAGAACCCAGCTGCTGACCACTTATCTAGACTTGAAAACCCTGACATGGAGGTGCTTGATGAAAGGGAAATCGCTGATGACTTTCCTGATGAACACCTTATGATGGTAAGAATTAAGAGTAATAATAATGGACCATGGTATGCCGACTATATAAACTTTATTGTTGCGAATGAAATTCCAAAAGGGCTAACATCCGACGAGAAAAGAAGGTTTCTAACTCGCGCTAGCGAGTATATTTGGGATGAACCTTATGCCTTTAAACTATGTCCTGACAATATTATACGAAGATGCGTAGATGGAGATGATGTCCCAACAATATTGGCACATTGCCATTCAGGGCCGACGGGGGGACATCATGGTGCACTTATTACAAAAAGAAAAATCCTCGATGCAGGATTTTATTGGCCCACTATTTTGGATGATGCAAAAGATTATATAAAAGGATGTGATGCGTGTCAACGATCCGGAAATATTACATCAAGAAACGAAATGCCACAAAACTATATCCATGTATGTGAAGTTTTCGACATATGGGGATTGGACTTCATGGGACCGTTTCCTGAATCTAAAGGAAATAAATATATTTTGGTTGCTGTTGATTACGTATCAAAATGGGTCGAAGCGCAAGCGTCACCAACAAACGACAGCAGGGTAGTACTTAAATTTTTACAAAGTTTGTTCGCTAGGTTTGGAGTTCCGAAAGCATTGATTAGTGATAGGGGAACACACTTTTGTAATCACCATTTAGGAAGAGCCTTGCAACATTATGGAGTATACCATAGGGTTTCCACTGCATACCATCCTCAATCCAATGGGCAAACTGAAGTAACCAATAGAGCTATAAAACGGATTCTAGAAAAAACGACGGGATATAATCCAAAAGGGTGGTCTGACAAGTTAAATGATGCTTTGTGGGCATTTCGTACTGCCTATAAAACACCGACGGGATGCACTCCCTTTCGTCTTTTATACGGAAAAGCATGCCACCTACCGGTCGAAATAGAACAAAGTGCATATTGGGCTTTGAAGCAATGTAACATGGATATGGAAGCTGCAACGAAGAACCGTTTCATGGAACTCAATGAACTCTACGAACTAAGAGATGAGGCCTATAGTAACACTAAGATCTACAAAGAAAGAACTAAAAAATGGCATGACTCAAGGTTACGAGGAGACAAAATGTTTACTATTGGAGAAAAAGTGCTGTTATTTAATTCTCGATTAAAGATGTATCCAGGTAAACTTAAATCAAGATGGACGGGTCCGTTCGTTGTCAAGAAAGTGTATCCATATGGGACTATTGAAATATGCGATAAAAATGGTTATATATTCAAGGTAAACGGGCAACGAGTTAAAAAATACTTTGATAATGAAATTGAGGATACTGAGAGAGAGGTAGTGGAGTTTGAGCCCGAAGTATCAAAATAAAGAGCTGAACGTGAGTCTAACTTGAAGACTCTGGAATAAAGACAAGTGCTGACCGGGAGACAACCCGGAAAATTTTTATTATTCTGTTCTGTGTCGAGTCAGTCAGGCCCGCAGCAGATACGGCGCATCTCAATCCTAAGATGCGACGCATCTCCTGCACTGGTCATATCTTACTTTATTTTTCTGCATTTTTATTTTCGACTTTAAAACTTTTTATCAGTTTATTTTAATGCGGCGCATCCCTGGTTAAGGATGCGACGCATCTTCTATTCTGATCCGTATTTATTCCAGGCTCGATACGGCGTATCTTCTTCCATAAGATACGGCGCATCGACTGACCTGATGATTTTCATTTTATTTTTATGTTTTATTTTTACTAACTACTAATGTATTATGCAAGTTTGAACCTTCTTAACTTAGGTGTGTTTAAAGCCTTGGTGGTATTATAGATTCTTGCATTTCCTGTGGATACATCAAATATGAAGCTTAAACGTTCTCATCCACAAGAAAGATGATTTTTGCTCTTATACTAATAATGGAGGATCATACCGAGCAAATCTCAGGGGAGTTTTTCTGTTCTAATTCTTTTATTTTCCAGTTTTTAACTTTTATAACAAACAACGAGGACGTTGTTTAACTTAAGTGGGGGGATTGGAGAATTAGAACACTTACTTGTCCTAAACTTTTTCAAAATTATGCTTAAAATGTGCTTAATATATTAAAATTTAAAATTTTTTAGCATGTTTTTGTTTTAAGATCTAAGTTGCATAGCTGCGCACATGACGTTATTTTCAAAAATTGTGATTTTTTTCAAAATTCACAAATCTATGAGTGTGCCGGTGACTTGTAAACTTTAGAACTTGGCTTGTATACTATTCGAGACCACCATAATAAGTATTATTTATATAATTGGAATGACTTGTCTAAATTGGTAAATTTCTAGGATTACACCCAAATAGCCTTTATATGTTATATGTTATTAGCTAACTACACTGGTTAGTTAACCCCCGTATAAACCCTTTTGTTACTCTCACTTTTAGAGTAAGATACCCCTAGAAAAACCCTCAGAGCCATTCCTTTCGTTTCTTACACCTTTGTTATAATGTTTCGTTACACCCTTACACCTTAGCCTACCCTGTCGATTAAAATCCGTGGTTGGTTAATTGCTTTAGGCAAAGTGTGTTTCCTTACATTACCTGTGTTCGCGTGCGTAATTCATTATCTTTGGTTAGGTCGGGAAATTGCACAATGCAATTGGAGTGAAAGTAAATATTGTATATCTTTGAGTTTATTTTTCGTGTGTTTACTACTTTCATTATTACCGTTATTTCTGAAGTCATGAAAAGTATGGAAAAATTATCCAGAATTATCATTATAGTGATGTGGTGAAATTTTACACATCTTTGTTTATGTTTCAAAAAAAAAAAAAAAAAAAAAAAAAAAAAAAAAATCGAAAAAATAGAAAAGAAAAAGAAAAAAGGAAGAGTTGGATGTTTGTTTTGACCAACTTATGTAAAGTTTTGTGTTAAGTGGTCGATATCACCACTGGTTGTTGTATATTATATCTATGGATTGAATGGGAGTTGGCAGTTATGGGAACACCAACTAAGGTTTATTCTTTGATTGAGATCTTGTTGAGTATAATTCGTGTCTACCTAAAACGTGTGTTTCAAGTGTTAAAGCGTGAGTTATTCTATGATATGAGTCTTATTCATGGGATGGTTGGGATAGTGATTAACCACACTTAGGATTTTAATTTATCTGTTTTGTTTATTTTTCATTTTACACCAATTTGTATCCCAAATATTATCCATACCCTATATTATTCTTTATCCAAACCTTTGATTTATTGAGATTAGGGATTTGAGCAATCTTAAGTATCGTAGTCGTGGATTCGGCTATGTATTTATGATTTTGTCGCCCTTTTTGATATAATATTATTGGTGAAGATTACTTGGTCCTATCTTTAGCCTATTCGAGTTAAGGATTTGAGCAATTGCAAGTATCGTGTTCGTGGATTTGATCATGTATTTGTGATTTTTTCGCCTTTTCTGGAATTTGAGATCGATAGAGATTAAGGAGAATGATTAACCCTTAAACCTCAAAACCCTTTTTACCGCTTTAGACTTGTTATTCCTTGGCTTTTGTGGGGGAGATGTGTATACTTGCCAAGCTTATGATAGAATATTCGTCACGACTGGACAGTTAAACGATTAGATTTGCTTTTATCAAATTATTTTATTTTACTTCTAATTCGTTAAGTGTTTGGTTGTGTGATTATGACAAAAATGAATACATGCTTAAATATAAAAATAAATCCTAATATCTTTTAGGATACATTTTCATAAGATTAATTCTAAGGTTTACTTGGGGACAAGTAAAGTTCAAGTGGGGGGATATTTGATGAACTCAAATAAGTACATTTTATTACCGTCATTTATCCTATTTATTTGACTTGTTTTATTATATTATCTGTGAGAATTGATACTTAATCGTTTACTTTTGTAATTCTCAGTTAAAAACAAGCATTTGGTGAAACTTGGCGATTTTGGACTAATTATGGAGCAAAACAAGCAAGAAGATAAGAGTCTACTGAAATGTACAAGATCAAGACATTCTGCTCCAGATACGCCGCATCTTGCTTATTACATACGGCGCATCACTATCAAGATTTCACAAGATACGATCCAAGACAGCAAGGACATGCGCCGCATCTGAGAATGGAGTTACGCCGCATCTTCTGGCGGTGTACGAATATTCCTGAATATATTAATCTTGGACCCCACGCGAAGTTAAGTCAATGCGCCGCATCTTACCCTCAGACAGAAACTATAAATACCCCAAGACCAGACGAATTTGAGACATAATATATACGAAGTACGAAGACCACAGAAACCTAAGGCCGAATTCAGACGATTAGGCAGCACAAGACACACCCGAACGAAGATACAAGAGCTGTAAGAAGGTCCTGCATGTATTTAATTCATTAAGTAGTTTTGTTTTATTGTGTTAGTAAACTTTAATTCATCAGGATTGGTGGCTTGTGTAATGTGACGAGAAAGATTGCACTCCCTTAAAACTGCTTTCCCATCAATTAAAGTTTATATGTTGATGTCTTTGGTTACTACTTATTAGTGCATTGATAACCTCTGTGTTTATTAGTGGCCTGCGCATTTGACTACGGAAGAGAATGTGGCTCCCACGGTTGTTACTAAATTGATCACTTAGGAATAACTTTTAGACATAAGTAATCATTAAGGGTTTACTCGCCGATAAGATTAGGGCCAACGAGAAAGGGTTAATTACATACACTTCATATAAAGCTATCAATAAAACAAGTGAAAATCTACTTAATCATCAGGACAGGTCTTCTTATTGTCTCGAGTATTTATCTGTGTACGTGCATACCTATCGCTGATTCGTGCTCATTAGTTTAGTTTATTATTTAATTGCAACCAAAACGTGCCAGTCTCTCAGGCTGAACCCCCTTGCGTTAAGATTAGGTTGTATAGTTAACTTAGAATATTAAAATACTGATTAGAATGACTAGATAATACGTTCCACTCTTAGTGATCGACACTTTACTTACCATTATATTCATACTGACCGGGTACACTGCTCGTTAAGTGTGTGTGTTATTGTTAAGTCGGCTAAATATAAATTTAAAACTTGAGTAGGCATTAATACTGCTAAACCGCAACGACACATCACGCGCATCACAACTCGATTACGAAATTCGGTTGATCTAAGCATCGCTGGTGATAGTCACTGCTATTCTTGCGGTTGTTCATCATAACTCTGTGTTTAGTGTGAATTTGGTTGGTTGTTGGGTTATATGGTGATAGATTTTTAGAAACCCTTTGGAGTGGAGGCCAAGGGTGAGAGTGGGAACAAAAACGAGGACAAGTCTTTTGTTTATTGGGTTATAAGGAGACAGATTTTTAGAAACCCTTGTAAAGGGTCCATATGATGAAAGGTGTTGTCATATTTATGGAGACAAATTTTTATCAGTCTATTTTGTCAGCCTATCTAACCTTTCAATGTTGTCAAGTGAAATGATTTATAATAATGTACTTTTAAAAGAATATCCTTACGATCAGCAAAAACCGGTTTTTGACTAGTAAACACGAGCCGAAACTGGTTTTTAAACCTGTTCGGTTTTAAAAAAAAAACGATTTGTTCACCTCCTCTAGGTTTATACTCTATCTAAAGAGTGTAAAAGCCCGATTAATTTATGCAAAAAAGCCCAATAACTGAAGCAACACGAGCCCGGCTTCCATAGTTGTCTTGAAAAGAAAGAAACCTTTCAGCTTATATTACTCTAGTATTTAGCAAAGAAAGAAAACCCTTGTTTGATTCAACATTTATTTACCAATCAACCGGAACACACAACTGATCTGTTAATCAATCAATAGTAATAAATCAAAAGAAGAAGAATGAGTCGAGGAAGCGGAGGTGGATACGATCGTCACATTACTATCTTCTCTCCCGAGGGCCGTTTGTTTCAAGTCGGTATGTTGTATCCTTTTATTAATCTCTTCTAATTATATAAATTTTAATAAAATAAATGATGGGGAAAAGTGGGTTTTGTTTAAATGATGTTTAATTTCAAAACCCAGATTTTAGTTTTTTGAAAAAGTCACTATTATTGCCTTATCTTCTTTCACCTGTTTCCATAATACTACCATTCAAAAAGCCTTTACAAATACAACATATCTGACAAACATGCAAAAGCACCTTTTTTTACACCCGTTAGACCCCTTGAAAGTCATAACAAGTGTGCTACTTTCACTGATTTCTGTGGAGACATACTAGCATCCAAAATAACAAGAAATTATTAAAAATACACATAAAAAAGGTTGATTCAAATGTCATTTACACCATTTGCATTTGTTACTTATTAAAATACTTAATTATCATTTTTAATACGCCTAAATGACATTCTGTTACTCACTTATAACTTTCTTATTTTCACTTATGCAGCATCAGCAGAGGCCACAAGAAAACAGCAACCAAAAACCAAAATGTAAGTCAAACTCAGCCACCCATCATAGCAACACACAACAGTCTTTTGTAAACAATATATTTTACCATACTCCTGTACATTGGACAACAAGTGCAAAACATCAAAAAGTTAATTGATTACATATGCCTGTTAAAATTACAGTCATAATAGCATGATGGTCAAATAGTGTTTCTAATATGACAAGTTCCTTTTTCTCTCCATTTTCTACGCTGTAAAATGCACAGCTTCTTTATGAATTGGATTTATCGGATGATTGCCTATGCTGCAAACTTGGACTTTACCTTACGACATGTAATTGTACAATGATAATATATCTAACTTACAGATTTATAATTGTTATATTTGCTATTAGGAATTCATATCACATTATCAGCAAAAATTTATTACCTCATGTCAATGTCATAAGTGCATTGGGTAATCATAAAAAGTTTTTCATAACAATGGGTTGTAAAAACCTTTGTTTTTACTTTTGGGTAAAAAAAAAATAATCACTGGGATTAGAATGAAATTACAATAACAGTGCTGATACTCTGATACACGAAAATACATATCTGATGCATTTCTTATTTGATGCCAGATTTTTGCTACAATTCAGAAGGAGGCAATATTGATATTTAAGAAACACATATGGTGGTGATAAACTTCCAGAAGTAGATAAATTGGTGGAGCAGGTGTAACTGCAAAAAAAACATAAGGTAACTGTTGTACATTAGTAAAATTTTTTTACCAACGTTACTTATCTTTTTTATTGAAACAAATGCAATTCTAATCATATAATTAAATTATACGTATAAATTGGACTGCATATCAAAATGGGTCAGTAACACACATTTGCCATACAAAATAGCTAAACTACTAACCTTATATTAAAAAGATGTAGCTTGGTTTTACCTTAAACTATGGTTCAACGTAGTTCCACTACATTACTATACAAAGTCAAGTTAAAAATTTAGACTACCACACCTAAATTTTTATGTCGGGGTTCCATCTGTTGATCTTAGTATCTATTAGTATCACAACCTGTGCTTTCATAAATGTTTTATATTTATGATTTGTAGCTTATTTCTAACATTTCATATCATGTGCTATATTGTTTCTTTATGTTAAACATACCCCATGTCCAACTAAAACAAACAATTGGCGAAGTGACACAAGATGCAGCACCAACTACAGGATGAGGCAGACAAAGAGCTGGAGGTTGAAGTAGTTCACAAAATCTCATAACCAATGAGACATTATCATATTTAAAGCAAATGGGCATCTTAGCCTCGTAAAAGATCCTTTGGAACATGCACCTGGGATTTCAATCGTCACTTATAACAAGTGGCTAACTCCCGTTCACAAACCTGTGAATGCCCACAATCTTAAGGTAATCAACGAGTTTATTGTATTATAGGTTACATAATATATCTTTTTTTCAAGATTACAACCACCTTTCTAGCTGACCTATTCTTAAATGTTCAGACATTCTTCACTTATGACAGAAACCCAATACGTAGACGAAGTCATTGATAAACTTGCTGAATTTCGTTAAGCCATCAAACCTGTTGCCATGATCTTCCATGACATGATACCAATACGATGCTCATTGGCATTTTCCAGTTTTTAATCACAACAATTGTATACGGATATATAAAATGGTTTTGTAGTCATGGTTTTGCAGTCTATTTGTATAATGATATATTCCTTCACAAAATCATTATGACTTTTCTATTCGTTTGCCTTTGAGTATTCATTTAGTTACCTATCATAAGAGTTGGTCATCTATAATTATATAGTATTCCGACGGCGGCGATGAAAGTTCCGGTGACGGCAGTGAAATATTCCGGCAGCAGGTAAGAAATGCTACAACCTTCAAAACTAAAATTAAAACCTTCAAAATTTTAGATCTATATACAAGAAATATTAAAAAAAAATAGATCTATATAAATACCTTTTGTTACGAATCCGATGGTAGGGTTTTCTGAGGTGGTTAGTCTTGGTCGTGATGGGTCTATATGGTGTGGATTTCGTTGGTGAGGGTGGTGATGGTTAATGGTGGCGGTCATTGTTTGTTTAGAGAGAGAGATAGAGATAGAGAAACTATTTGGAGAGAGGTTTAGGAGATCAAAGAGAATGAAAAAGTTTCTACATCAATACGACATATGCATAAGAATACATGTGGACATGTGTTACACAAACCATTAGAGCCGTACAATGTATTATCAGACCATTGGAGCCAATAGGGAATTGTATTAAGTTAAATGGTTGTGAACAGTTCCAATCGAATCACACATGAGGCTGGGTTTGGTGCTTAATTAAGAAAGTGGCCAATAGGAAAGGCACACATGCCACTTAATACCTTTTTTTAATGCTTCAAACCTGATGTTCACTCAGAAGGCATTCCTTATTCTACACAAGATATGATTCAATTTCAGTATTGTATTAATTGTATTGAAAATATATTTATCACATGACACACATTTTAAATTATGACCGACTTTAGACCGACCCTCCAATAAAGGGTTAATACACAAAAAAGTTACTAAAGTTTCCAAAAAATTTAAATCAAGTTACTAAAGTTTTTTTTTGTTCAACCGGGTTACCTATGTTTACGGGTTTGTTAAATATGTTACTGAACTTTGTAAACGATGACATTGGTTAGATTTTAAGTACAAAACAGTGCTTGTCGTTAGTCGGGCGTCACGGAATTAGTCCCTTGACCATTATTTCGGTTAGTTTGACCGTTTTTTCTTACGTTTTCGTTCGTTTTCTTATGTTTTCATACGTTTTCGCCCGTTTTCTTATGTTTTCATATGTTTTCTTATGGTTTTTTTTACGTTTTTATACGTTTTAATTCGTTTTTATTCATTTTAAACCATTTTCATACGTTTTTATTCATTTTTATTCGTTTTCTACCGTTTTTATTCGTTTTCAACCGTTTTTATACATTTTTATTCGTTTTCAACCGTTTCTATACATTTTTATTCGTATAAGAATGTATAAGAACAGATGAAACGAATAGAAACGGTTGAAAACGAATAAAAACGTATAGAAAGCATTTCCAGGCGTTCTTCTCTCTTTTTCACCTAAGTTTCGTGTGTTCTTCTCTCTTCGAATTCATTGGCAAAAGCATTTCCATTTTTTTTTTATTTTCTTCATTAAGCACCTTTAATCAATCGATCAATTGTTTCTAAGTTGGGAAGTTGGTTTCTTTTTTGGGTCACCCCCTTTCTTCTTGTTTCCAAGAGAAGAGGAGGAAATCTCATGAATTTTTTTTTAGATAGAAAAACGAACAAGAAAAACCATTTCTTTTGTCTACGTTTATTCTTGCTTTATATTCTATATTATTCTAATTTCAGAAAAACGAAAAGATTCAAAACCCAAATAATCAGGTTGTAGTACCTAGGTTGAATTTTTAGTACCTTGGTTGAATTTTCACAACCGTTTCTATTCATTTCATCCGTTCTTATATATTCTTATAGAATAAAAACGTATAGAAACGGTTTGAAAACGAAATAAAAATGTAATAAAAATGGTTGGAAACGAATAAAAACGGTTGAAAATGAATAAAAATGAATAAAACTGTATAAAAACGGTTTAAAACGTAAAAAAATGGACGAAAACGTATGAAAACATAAGAAAATGGACGAAAACGTAAGAAAAACGGTCAAACTAACCGAAATAGTGGTCTAGGGACTAATTCCGTGACACCCGACTAACGACAAGGACCGTTTTGTACTTAAAATCTAACCAATGTCATCGTTTACAAAGTTCAGTAACATATTTAACAAACCCGTAAACATGGGTAACCCGGTTGAACAAAAAAAAAAAAACTTTAGTAACTTAATTCAAATTTATGGGGAACTTTAGTAACTTTTTTGTGTATTAACCCCTCCAATAAACCATTTACATAACAATCATTAACATTATACCACCTGTTTATAAACACCCCACAATCAACACCGCATAATACAATAAATAAAAAAAAACACCCGACACGCAGCATCGCGCGGGCTAACATCCTCATTTATATTCATCATTTATATAATAATCATCAGGAGGGCATGTGAATTTAGCTATCAGGTTCACTATTTCGTGCCGATTGTACGAGGTGTTATCGTGCGAACGCAACTCGATTACGAAATTTGGCTGATCTAAGCATCGCTGGTGATAGTCACTGCTGTTATTGCGGTTGTTCATCATAACTCTGTGTTTAGTGTGAATTTGGTTGGTGGTTGGGTTATATGGAGATAGATTTTTAGAAACCCTTTGGAGTGGAGGCCAAGGGTGAGAGTGGGAACAAAAACGAGGACAAGTCTTTTGTTTGTTGGGTTATAAGGCGACAAATTTTTAGAAACCCTTGTAAAGGGTCCATATGGTGAAAGGTGTTGTCATATTTATCGAGACAGATTTTTATCAGTCTATTTTGTCAGCCTATCTAACCTTTCATTGTTGTCAAGTGAAAGGATTTATAATAATGTACTTTTAAAAGAATATCCTTACAATCAGCAAAAACCGGTTTTTGACCAGTAAACACGAGCCAAAACTGGTTTTTAAACCTTAGCTTATATTATTTGGCAAAGAAAGAAAACCTTTTTTTTAATCGATCTCATTTTTTTTAATCGGGGCTGAGATGGGGAGCGGAAAATAACTTCTCCGCCCCGCCGCACCCCAATAATATATATGCATACACATATATGCGTAATATATTCATAGCATCATGTTAGTATTTATGTAATAAAAATATCGATCTTTTTTTTTTTTTTTTTTTTTTTTTTTTTTTTTTTTTTTAATATTGCAAAATTGTGATCATAGAAACTTGTTTAATGTTATAATTTTCAGTTAATTTATTATTATTTGTGTGTAATACTATTGATGAAAATTTAATAAAGCTTATTTGTAATTGATTATTTTTGGTTTTTAATTCTTCAAGTTATTGTTAACGGTGTAAAAATAATAATAAATATTAAATGGTGTTGCTTTGGTTGAGAATTGTGCCAAAAAAAAAAAAAAAAAGCCTCGCCAACTAGCGAGTTTGGGGGAGCAATGTGCCTTAACGAGACGCACCGATTAGATTCTGATAAAGATTGGGACAGGTTTGAGAAAGACTCTGTTAATCGAGTTTGGGAAGAGGATGGCGCCCCGTGACCCGCCCCGTCGACATCCCTTTATGAATAAAATGGGTGTGTATTTGCCATTAGACTTTTTCAAAGATTGTTTGGTACTTGGTGACTTAACCATAAAAATATTCAGTTAGATCCATCCACCAATAGAATATGAGAAAAATATAAGAGCAAGTTTGCCACTCTAAAACATACATACATTTAAAATTGGATTATAAGAAGGGTAGATCATTTACAAACCTGTGTTCTTTACGAGCTAAATATAAGAAACACTTGTATTACTATAGTTGTGTTAAAGAGTATTTTCCAAAAAAAAAAAAAAAAAAGAAGAAAAAAAAGAAAAAAAAAATGCAGCGACTCATGACTTATATGATAGATTGATAGAATATACATTTTTACATGCAAAAAAAGTTTCAAAAAAAGCCCAATAGGCCTAAGTACAAATTGGGCTATATAGATAACGACACACAACCATTGTACAAATTAGCCCAGCTTCCAAACACCTTTCCATCCATCCATCCA